>CM066996.1:22035615-22185615 GCA_033977485.1 Hydrangea macrophylla
TGTCTAAAATAGCTTTAATCAAACAGAAGAGACCAAGGAACAAAGGTCACCAATATTTCTGTTTCGAGAGTTCGAAAGCAATGGAGCAAGTTTAGTGTGTAAAGAAAGGACTACAAACATTATCAAAGTCGAACTAATCATGGCCCTATGTCCGTTATTATGTTTAGTTCTCCTAATGTGGATTTTTATAGAAATCTGACATGGTTTGCAATACCTGCTAGGCTGCTGACCTGATTAGCAAAAGTACGAATACAGACACAGACACGATACAGCAACACAGCAAACTCTCAAATATTAAAATAAAATAAAAAAACCGCAGACACGACGAGTACACGGGATGATAAACATATCTGTAAATATGCATATGATCACGTGTGACAAGAAAATCGTATGATTCAAAGTAAACTATGGTGACTAATTATATTTAAATTCGAAAGTAACCAAGTATTTTTGATTTTGAAAGCCACATTTGGTTTCATAATTATACACATTCTCAATTTGTAACAGTTCTAAAACATGCTTGCGTAGACCATATTTATTTTTACTTCCACCAGCCCAAATTATGAGCTCTGTAAATATTGATTGTATTGAGATAACAATAAGTGTACAAGAGAGGCCCATATATAGGCAACAACTTAAAATGGAAAATACGAAAACACCCATAGGGCTTACATAATCAATAACCTAAGCAATGACCTAACCCTAAATACTAAATGACTATTCTATCCTCTAACACTCCCCCTCAAACTGAAGGTGGTAATGAAAATTACAACTAAAGTTTGGAAAGGGATTACAACCGAAAAACAACTCTCAACTCCTTTGGAAAGAAAAACTTCAACTCCAGGGTTGGCACGAATAACTCTCGGCTTTACTGAATGTGCCAGCAACGCAACTTGAGGCTGAACGATGATAGTTGAACAACAATGATCCAAACAGAAGCTTGTAGCAAATCTCAACCATACGGGGCCGGCAAAGAGTGGTTCTCGATTTCAGGAAGACAATCAGCAAGGGAACACTCTCAATCTCTCGAAAAAGATTGGCAAAAAAGGACAAGATTCTTCTCGATCTCACAATACTGATCGGCAAGTGGAAACTCTCAATCACAAAGAAGATTGGCAACAAATACTCTCAATCTTACAAGAAGATTGGCATAATATCACTATAACTTTGGCTTGGGGCACATCTCTACTAATCCCCCTCAAACTGAAGGTGGGAGTGAACATGAACACCGAAGTTTGAAAGGAAAGCCAAATAAGCCTTTGAAGACATAACAGATCTGGTTCTTGAGTTGCGTGAACAAATGGTTTAGGTTTTTTGATTACACAAGAAAAATCGACGAAGGAGGGTTTTAATTTCTGAAATCGAAAGCAAGCAGAACCAGATCTCTGAAACGAAACTAGATCAGAAAACATAATTAAAAAGAAAACGCAGCAAGCAAAGAAAACCAGATCTCTGAAGTAGTAGAGGTGTGCTGTGAATAGTAACTTTGATGAACAGTAACCAGGTGAACAGTGTCGGCGAATAGTGCTCATGAACAATAACATGAACAGTGTCGGCGAATAGTGCTCATGAACAATAACATGAACATTGTCAGATGAATAGTGCTGATGAACAGTGGCAGCTGAAACTTATTTCCGACAATATTAGGGACTCTCGATGATGGGTCAGCAAAGATGAAAAATAAGATGGCTACTAGAATTCCGGCGGGAGGCGGCCGCCTCCCACCTGTAGAAGGAAGCGGAGAGACTATCCCACAATAGGGTTTGGCTCTGATACCATGTAAATATTGATTGTATTGAGATAACAATAAGGTTACAAGAGAAGCCTAGATATAGGCAACAACTTAAAATGGAAAATACGAAAACACCCATAGGGCTTACATAAACAATGACCTAAGCAACGATCTAAGCCCTAAATACTAAATGACTATTCTATCCTCTAACAAGCTCAAATTATCCTAATTACCCTCATCACTAAGAGGCCTTACCACTTTCAACTTCTACTTTGTTTTCCACAATTTACGCATATTACACTTAAAGTGTCAAAGATTCAGATGTGCCCATCGTCCAAAAAAACTAACGAAGAAATAAAGCACACATATTGGTGTGTCCAACACATGTCAAGGAGTTGTACAAAGTGTGTCGGTGTCCGACACAGTGTCACACGGGGATATGAATCCCTTCTAGAGTGTCCGTGCTTCCTAGCTGCTAACAAGATCGATGACACTAGATACATAATGTCAAACGGTTAGGTGATGTGTGAAATCTTGCATTACAGCATACCGTAACCTTATGAAAAACCAAAGATCAAAATCTCATTTGACAATTGCAAACTATGAACTACTTGCATGTAATTGAGTAGGCAGAATAATGTACAAAACCAAGGATCTAAATTTCATTTGACAATTGCAAAATGAACTACGTGCATGTGCATCCTTGAACATTCACACAGAGATAACTATGTTATGTGTGAACAAAAAGAATACTTTCAACAGAATGCTTACTTAAAAATTTAGCTTTCTCACAAGAGAGTCATAGAAGTAAGGGTGCAAGCAAATCGACAGGACCGACCGAACCGATTGGTTTAGTCCGGTTCGGTAGGTTTTCAAAATTTCATGCAATGTAAGAACCGAACCGAAATTTTACACGAAACCGAACCGAACCGAACCAAAACCGATCGGTCTGACTGAAAATTGGATCCATTCGAACCGTTTTCAACCCCTACATAAAAGCATTTACTATTATAAAGAGTCGGCGAAGGTGAAAACATAAGAAGGGACATCCATAGTTGGAAACTTACTATGGACCTTTCAGCTACCAGATGACGAGGCAATTGCCTCAAAGTGCCTTCAATATCATCACTGTCCCTATAATACTCACGAACCTTCCTTATGACATCCTTTTGTATTCCAATATCTTAGTTAAGTAAAACTGACGTCTGATATGTCAAACTGTAAGGCAAAGGGCCATTCTGAGTAGAAATATTAGGAGACCTTAGAATTTCTCATCATAGCATATATATTTGTACCTATATAGGTACAAATATACACAACAAAAGGATATCCCCTTCTCTTGGATCAAGAATCAAGCTCACTGCAGTTTTCCACTCGCCTCGAAGTAATGAAGCTCCGATAAGATGAGTTGGCACAGAACCGCTTCCAAATCGCTGAATCCATTTGCATAAAAATACACGTATTAGCATTATTCACTATGGAGAGAGAGAGAGAGAGAGAGAGAGAGAGAGAGAGAGAGAGAGAGTTGCGTCAAAGACTTAATTCCATGAATTGGGAATCAAAATTTAGTTAAGTAAGCATATGAATAAGGCTAATTCCAATTGTTGCAAATTAATTTCAGGACCATGAATCAATTTACTTCATTTGACAGGAAATATAGAAATGTCTCTGCTTCCTTCGGCAAGAACTAGAACCCTGTCGTAACACTGAAAAGATAGGTATTGACATGATATCAAAGAGTTAGTATACTAGCAACACACTTCATCTCAAGTCCATTAAGCTCTAAGTATCAATCAACTTGTCTCCTCAAGGAATTCAGGTGATTAGGGGTGTGTTTGCCTGTTTGGAATGACAACTTCGGAATGCATTCTCACTAATTGTAATTACAATATCCCCTTCATTATCAACTTAATTTAAGGATGCATTCCACTACAATTTTTACTTTTTCACAAAAGCAGATATTATGTGCTTTTGCTTTTAAGTTGGAGATGGTGTTTTGCACAAGGACATGAGTTGGAGGTTAACGAAATCCCATGCTCCTCAACTTCCAAAAACAAATAACTCTCAATCTAAAATGTTTTTATCTCGCTCTCTACCCCTCTTTCGGATTTTCTATTGCTATAGATAGATCATATATTAAAAATATATATATATATATATATCAACATTGATACATGTCCTACAAAACAAAGGGTATAACTTTCATACCAAACGAAGCATAAATCCAAAGAGGAACCACGTCTGGAGTAGGGTTTGAACGTATTAACCGATAAAATCAATAAAGAAAGAAAAATTCTAAATCAACATAATAAGTACAAGTTAATGTTGAAAAAGAGAGTACCTGCAAACCAAAGTAGTTAATGAATCCAAGCCTTCCTAAGGCATCCGAAGATGCTTTTACGGTATCTTCAGATTCTGCATCAACACTCCTGCAGAGCTTTGCAAGTAAAGTAAGTAACATACCATGACATACAAGACAATGAAAAAAAAAAAAATCAAAGAGGTTGCATTGGGCAAAATATCATCTCTTACCTTAGTGTAATTGTGAAACGGTTCCCATGGAGCTGCCCAAGAAGAAGTCCATCTTTGACATGGCTTAACAATATAAGATCTAAATACGTTAACTTTTGATGGAAGGTCAACTAAGGGCCTGTTTGGAATGGTTGTGGCTATTGCATTTAGACAGAAGCCGAAGCCCTACTCACAAAGGCAACGTGGGAATTAAGAAAAATTCATTCAACCCAAAACTTGATTCCTGCATCACGTTTGGGCCGAAGCACCTCTAGACCTACTTCAGCCAAAACGTGCTTTTTGAGAATCCAGTCTAGCCTGCTTAAAATTTATCCAAACACGTTAATATATGTGGTTTAGGTCCCAGAAGCACTTTTTAGCTCAAACGTGTGTTCGAAATGTGATTCCAAACAGGGCCCAAGAACTAGAGATTCATCCCGCTTACCAAAAGTCACCAACTTTGATACCAATCAACCTTTCATTAAGAGCAGCTAATTTACTCGCACGTTGCTTGAAAACAGTTACCTGCAATGTGAACATGAACAGAAATACTCCACTGTGTGATCAACTCCAATGAAACATACATTACTGAGCTCATTAGGCAATCACATGCTAAAGGAATTCATTCTTTCACGTCCTTTGATCGGTTATGTCATCACAACTCTTCAAACAAACTAATGGCAACCACATCCACAATTTGATGCAACATAAAAAGTTAATCATAAATAGCAAAGGCTTCCAACTTGCAGAGGAAGCCATAGTACAGGAATCATGACTTGGATATACATGCAATGAATAACTACTAAGGAAATCCAGTAACTTGTTCAACTCTCAGTCAACTTCTAACTGATAGACTACCCCAAAAACAAGGTGGCCGATCCTAATTTTTACAACAGAATGAAGACAATATTCTACATATTTTAGATTACATACACCATGGTTGCCGAATCTCAATCCAAATCCTACAATCCTATGATATTACAATCCAAAAATAGCTAACTGATCCCGATAGAATCTAGAATCTCAAGAGTGTGGAATCCTTGTAAAGTCTTTCACTCCATTCTTATGCATTTTCGTTACATCAAAGAACCAATATTTATAGGTGGTAGATTAACCCATTACAACCAAATGTTAAATACTAACAATTGATTGCTCAATGAAAGGCATCACTGACTCCACAAATCACTGTAGCTGATCGCTCAATTTACGCCAATGGTGAGAATCTTCAACACAATACAAACTAAAAGTTTCTTGCATCAGTTTTAGAGGTGACATGCCCCAAAATTTTACGGCAGATTATCACAGTTTGTTTGTTCCATAACATTGCCACATTTTTTTACGTATTCGAAAAATTATGTGCCCAATAGATCGTCCCAGTTTTTTTCTTCTTATTTTCACGAGCTTTTCAGGGTTGTATATTATTTTTTGAAGAATTCTCAAATCCAAAAGAATCTGATCCTACAATACCAGCCTGGAAACTCACCCCTATCAATCAAATATAGGATCTCAACTTTAGAAACCTCAGCATAAACTTACACTAAAATCATATTATATTTTGGAAGCAATTCCATCCCGATTGAAAGTACTTTAAACTGAGTGGGGAGGGGGAGCGGGGGAAGCTGATAAGGACGTACCATTTGTGTAGTTACAGCACGCTTATCTTTTGTACCCGCAAATCCAAATGACCTTGGCTGTCAGAAAAACATATCAATTTTCTTTACAAGAAACAGTGAATTAGTGCAATATCCTGCACATATACCTATATCATCCGTTCAAGGCATGTATATATATCCATTCTACAGTTGTATGTTAATATTTTATGGAAAGGTAAAATGGAAAACCGAGAAGCACCAGCCATTACAAAACATAGCAAGCATTTGCATGATTAACTACAATACAACTCGTTGAAAATTAAGAAAATTGACAGAAATAATTATTAAAAAATAATCATATTAAGCAGAAGATGTCTTCCTTTTAAATGTCAAATCAGCAAGAGACTCAAATCCTTTCTTCTTTTTTTCCGCCAAAACCAGTTTGTAAATGAATAAATAATACCTGGACACCAAGCATCTTTCCAATCAGTCCTAGCGCCTCCTGTGTATCCTTATTCTCCTTGTAAAGGTGAAACCTGAAATTAAATTGACAATTCTCAGTTCCTTACTGATGATGTTCAAAATTAGCTAACATCATTTCAACCCAGAGAGAAAATTGCTACAAAAGAGTCAGAAATCTATCATGGGAAAAGAGAACTAGCTTCTAATTATATATTGTTTCTTTATTAAACTCAATGCAACCATGTTGTGCCCCAAATTATTTGCGGTCAGCTACGTGAGTTTTTTCTCCATTCTCTTGGTCTGAGTTTCTGAGATCATAACTTCACTTAGCCCATACCATTATCAAATCTTTCTTTATTACTTCTAAGTTCTATCCATGTCAATTTTGGCATTTTCCTACCTCTAGTTACTTTCAACCTGAATATTATCATTCTTCCTAACTAGTGTTGTTGATGACTTTCCTTATCATGTCCACAATTCGGCTTGCTTGTATTTTATCCGGCTTGGTTGTTACTTCTACAACTTCACGAATAGATTCATTTCTACATCTATCTTTTCTTAATTTATCACACTAAGTATGACACAAGCATTCCGGCTGCACTCATTTGACTATGATGTTGTTTCACTGATAGCAAGTCTATAACATTTATTTTCGTCCTCGAGGTATATGATGATCACACTAAGTATGACACAAGCATAGTTAGATATTGTTCCACTACTACATATTTAAATTGCCTCAACAAGGTAGTAAGCTCAACCTAGCTTGGCGTTACTCCTAACGTAGCTGAGTCAATCTACATGTCCTTGTTGAGGAATAAAATATGTTGAAACCATCATATAGTACGCATTGTGATATGAGGTCTAATTAATACATAAAGTAAAGTGCTACACAAGTATTCTGCTTGAGATGTATTTAGAGTGTGCACATTAGACAAACCCAAAATGCAGAAATCAATTGTACGCTTCAATTAGAAAAAACTGTCAAAACAAAGTAAATAGATTGAGATGCTTAGAAGTTAGAAGTATGCAAGGAATTCTTAGAAAGAGATAGAATGAAAGACTCATCGTCTCTAGTTTTGTGCTCAACTTTTAGTTAACTTTAGTCTCTTCTTCCATTTTCTTCCTAAACAACCCTATTCGTATTGACCTATTGGTTCCTACGTCCAATTGAACAGGACACATGTATTGTTATTTTATTTTTTTACTTACACAAGATAATCATATATGTAAATATATGTGTGCGCGTGTAAAGAGGATTATTTGGTTTTACCCAATTCTTAAACAAAGAACTAAAGAAGTGTTATGCAAACTTTCCACTGTTTTCGTCATCAAGCAAAAAGAATAAATCTCCAAAAATCCTTCCATGAGCGGAAAGTAGTCGGAACAAGAAAACAAATTATTGAAGCACGGATTAAGATGGTCAGAAGTTAGATACGGTGTAACTATCACCTAAGAAACTTGCCGAGATGCTCTGGCCAACTATCTGAACCTCTATTATCGTATGGCTTATAACCTCTATCTTTCCGTTTCTTGGAGTTTCTGTCCCTTCCACTATTCTTTCCTGAATTTAACCACACCCGAATAGATTTTGACGAGGAGTCTGGTCCATCTATTGTGTCCGTAACAAGAAATTTGAAATTCTCCTTGAAAAAATTATGCATAACCTGAAAAGATGACAATATTAAATTGTGGACACAACAGAAACCATATGAAAACATAAACGATTAAGAGCCCGTTTGGATCGGCTTATTTGGCAGCAACAATCACCTATATGGAATTACTTTAATCCCCGTTGCTTGAATTCAATTAGTATGAAGTCCCCTTGTTTAGAAATTAAGATATCCATAGAATTCCGGGATTGACAAAGAATTATCAAGCTACCTCATTTAAGGGATAGGGAATAAGAGAAAGTGGGAATATATATGTGCTTTTCTATCCCCTATTGATTCAAAATGTATCATTGAAAATTCTGATAAATATGGACGCAAGGTGTTTCTAATTACGTAGGGTTATATACAAGGCGAATTTGGTAGATTTGAGTCCCGTTTTGGTAAAAACGGTTTGACATCTTTTTCAAAAAGATCGAATCCATTCCATGGATGAAAAAATGGCTTATATCAGAAGTAGCAACTTGCTATTTTGAAAACATATTAGAGAAAAAAAAAAATCTCTTATCCCCACAGCAATACCAAACGTGCTCTAAATCAGCAAACAAGTAAAACTCAAAAGTCAAAACTCACCGTCCTATGAGATTTATCAGAACTAGGAGAAAGAACAATTGGTGAAACTTCGTCTTTAACACCACCAGAATTAATGCTAACTATAAAATCTTTGAGGTGCCGAGCATCAGATTCGCCAGAAAGAGATCTAAACAATTCAAGTTCAGTATCATAGTTTTTATTCAATGGATCAGATATCTTTGTTTCCTCGTCCTCCACAACCTTGATTGGTCAAAACAAGCTCCACATTACTGTCAAAAAGTATTCAAACCTAGATGACCGACCAGTCACTATAAAACAAAAATCAATTGAACTAAAGTACCTCAGGAGGAGCTTCCATTGAGATTAAATGAACAACATTTCCATCCAAATCTACTTCATTTACTATAAAATCAGAATACCTAACACAGAAAGTAAGAAATCAACTTTCAGTAAATTCGTATAACAGTCAAAATAAAGATTTACAAATTTTACGAACGCGACATATACATTGGAACCTGCAATCTTTTTTTTTATCTTTATGTATGTATAAAAGGAGGAATAAAGTTGTGTAAAGGAGACACAAAACTAGTCAAATTTTGGGTAATATATAATCCAATCTGATATATAAAAATAAATAAATAAAATTGTAAAAATTATTATTTAAAAAAAAAACACATTGTTTACAATGAAAAAGAGCTTTGCATGAAAATGAAATTTAAAGCTGGTTAAATTGAGTGGAAAAATCAAGGGAGAAAAGCAAAACAGAATGTGGAATCAACCATATACACAGGAAGATAGCTATATATACATATATATAAGAGAGAGAGAGAGAGAGAGAGAGAGAGAGAGAGAGACCACCTTTGCTTTAAAACGCCTTGAAAGCCAGGAAGCTGAGAGATGTAACAGAAGATGCCAACGTCGGATTCATCAATAGAATTCATGGCTTCCAATTCGATGGTGTTAGAGATGTTGTACTTGGCGTAGTAGGATTTCAGTAACACTTTGTTCTTGTAGGGTTTTAGTAACACTTTGTTCTTGCAGTAGTAGTAGTAGTAGGGTTTTATTCTTTCACAGAGACGATGTGCCTGTTTCTGCTTGGGCACCCTGATTGCTGCTCCAAAAGTTCGATTGGAGGTCCAATTGAAAAGGTAGAGGTGTTCCATGTTTGGATGTTCAACAAAATGCAAACGCAAAATTGAGATTTGGAGGCTTTGCTGCAAACTCATTTTGGCAAAACTTAGGGATGGCAACGGGGCGGGTATGGGACGGGGCCCCCATACCCGCCCCCGTCCCGCTTCGGTAAACCCTCTCCGCCCCCGCCCCCGCCCCCACCCCCGGGGTCCCCGACCCCGCCCCGATTATGAATTTTTTTTTTTTTTTGGTACTCAAATTAAAAAAGTAATTTTTTTTATGCATTTTTTTTCCTAATAGTGCAGTTTTTTTTTTAACTTACCCAATTAGTTCCCTAATAGTGTAGTTTTTTTTTTTTAAATGGTAATACACATAATTATTGAGGGGTAAAAATATAAATACAAGTATATTCGGGCGCGGGTTCAGGTTTTTTTGACCCTACCCCGACCCCGACCCGAACCCGACTCGGGTTTTGAAAACCTCCCCCATACCCGCCCCTAACCCTATTAAGCCCCCCCATACCCTACCTATTAGGGGCAGGGCGGGGCGGGGAACCCGGAAAACCCACCTCATTGCCATCCCGAGCAAAACTGCTGGACCCCAGCTTCTAGTCAGAACGTGGGTTGTCCAAGATTCCTTGCAATGCTAAAAAGACTTTTATGCCTCCGACCTTTTCCATTACTTGTTCTCCGTACATTTTTGGTACATTTTTTTTTTCAATTAAATAGAAGGACATTCTATTGTAAATATGTTGGTTGAAGGTAATTTAAAAAAATATGTTGATTTAAGTCTCTCAATTTTTTTTTACAGAAAAACCCTTCTTACCTTGCTGAGCTCACCACGCATGCCACACACTGGGATTTTTAAATCCAAACGGTAACATAACATTCCACTTTCCAGCGTGTGTCACAAGCGACAACCACCCATTACCAGATAAAACTTCATTTTAAAATTATTTTTTTAACTTTAAATCTTTATAACTTTTGATATACAATTCTATTTTTTGCAAAATTTACACCGTTGAAATCGTGTCGATAAGGACTACAAAATTAGTATCATTGTTGATATGTTTTGAGCAAATATATATATATATATATATATTACATACATTGACAGCCTTGTTTTTGAAAAGTGGTGAAATTTCACCATTGTTGAAATGATATTTCATCACATTTCAAAAGTGATGAAATTTCATCATTGTTTTAAGCACATTTTAAAATAGTATCTAATCTCACCACTGTTTCATCACATTTCAAAAATGGTGAAATTTCATCATTGTTTTGACGACATTTTAAAATAGTAATGAAATTTAATGTTTCACCACATTTTAAAAGTTGTGAAATTTCACCACTGTTTCACCATTAATGTTTTTGAGTACATTTTTAAAACAATGGTGAAATATCACCACTTTTAATTTTAGATGTTGATGATGCCTAAAATTGGTAAGAAAGGTTTTGAGAGAAAAATAGATGAGAACAATTTGTATGTGGTTCGGTCCCGTTAACGCGGTGACCTACGTCCACGGTTGCGTCTGTGCGCTTCTTACTAGCAGATCACCGGCGGGCCTGGTGAGCCAACAAAAGTGGGCGGCACTACCAGTAATACCTGCCGGGTGTATGCGTGTTGATGGTGAGTTCTCTGTTGGATGCTTGTAAGCTTAGGGAATTGATTTCGAGATCCCTTTGACAGGGTAGGTGGGCTCTTTTATAGATGCAAGAGTCCACCCTTACATGGTAAGTTGATAGGATTAGGAAAAAGCAATCTAATCACGATAGATTTGCATGATCTTAGGAGAGTTTCCTAAATGGTTTAGAAAGCTTCCGTATCACCTTTCACAGACTTGTAGCTGATTTAGGAAATTGCTGGACAAGTCAAGATCGCGGGACACCGCGACCTTTGAGCCCGGCCCATTGATATGACCGCGCGGTATACGTCAACACCTCGGGAACGCTTGGGCCCACGGGGTGCGCCATTACCGGAGTAACCGGCGGCTCTGGGTGACATGGCACTGTTTTCTTGGCTAGACTATTTGGACATATCAGCTGCCCCCCATTTTCGGAACTGACCGGATGCGTCGTCGGGTGAGGATTCAAAAATCAGTAACGTCTTGGAAACCGTCCAGGCGTTATTCGGGAACGCTGCTCGGGACGAGGGCCCACACTCCAGGTCCCCCGGTGGAGTAACCGACCGGTGGAGGTAGGAGCTCGGGGCCAGGGTACTGCCACGTGTCAGGGAATAATTGGCATGGTCAGGGTTTAGCGGAGTCAGTTCGGATGTAACCGAACAGTCGCGTAGTAACCGGAATGTCACGTCACGCATTTAATGCGCGCGTCTTTTTAGGCGACCCTTCACGTGCCCGAGACGACAGCTGTCGACGACCTTTGGCGGGAAAGCCTTTAAACCGTCGGATCTGTTTGATATGGACCGTCCACTACTTCTATATAAGGAGCACTTGTTCATTCCATATACTCCTACTGTTTGAAGATAGAATACACCGAGCGGTCTTTGAGAGCAGAGTATCCCCAAACTCCTCCCTTCTTCTTCTTTACAATCTAAGCTTCTTCCTCATGGCCTCTCACATCGACTTGAGCTCCAATGAAGGTCTTGTCTCCTTCAGAAGGGACTGCAAGATTCCTGACGACGTCGGGGTCCGTCCCCATGTTGAAGGAGAGGAGGTGGTTTTGCCCTCGGTCATTATTAGCAGTTATTTGTTGCTAATCGTGGGTCTGCGCTTTCCTTTCCCCGCCTCCTTCTGCGATCTCTTACAGGGATTGCACTTCCCGCTGGCCAAGTGCCGTCCAAATCTCGCCCGGCTTCTTTGGGGCATATCAGCGCTGAATAAGCTGCTAGGGACACTCCTCCGCCCGGTGGACGTTGCCAGGTGCTATCTCTTGAGCATTGACCGCGGGGATCCCTACCTGCGCGCCGGAGTGGAAGGAAAGCATCTCGTCCGGGGTCTGGACTTCCCCAACAAGAATTGGCGTCAATACCTGATCTTGTCAAAATCAAGATATAAAAGTATACTTATTTGTGCTTTACTTTCAAAAGATTTGTAGTGTGGAAAGTAAAAGTCGAACCCACAGAGATTGTTAACTTTTAATCCTTTAATTACTCAAATCTAATCTAGCTAGTTATAAGAAAATCGGGAGTTTGATTGGTTTAAAATTTGATTATTACTACTAATTAAACTATGAAGTAAACTATGAAATTTTAGAATAAAATCTAGAAGTAAATCTAAGTAAACTTGTATGTGAAATTTAAAGTTGATTTAAATATATGGAGATGAGATCTAGGATTACAATTCCGCCACTAACTATGCATTGGGGGTCTGTACTTCCTAATCTAAGTTCTATGTTTGGACAGTTATGATCTATCGTAGCTACAAGCCCAATAGTATCGTCAAGAGAATATTGTTAGTTCAATCTAAGCATAATCCATCTATGGTTCACATGAATTATCTACCTATAACTAGGGTGTAGCATAACTCATCTTTCCTAAGCATGGATTATAAAAGATGTAAACATCACAATCACATAAGCACGATTGTATGTAAATACTCCTATCAATCACAGAAATCAAGGACTATTGAGTTCAATAAGCATAAGGAAAAATCTAAGACAAGAATAGATCCAAAATACTATTGATTATTAACATTAAAACTGATTATATATAAATAATCCACCAACATACAATCACTGTCCCAAAACATAAAATCTTAGAGTAGAAAAGCACAGAAAATCCCCCTTTACATAGCTAGGGTTTCATTGAAACCCTAGATTAAGAGTTTAGTTGTTCATGATGGTTGAAAGGATGAAGATTGGTTGGATGGAAGCCACGAGAGACCTTCAAACTTGCTCTTCTCCCTTGCCTTCAAAGCCTTCAATGAATGTATATGAATAGCCTCCTAGATGTGTGTCCCCCTAAAAACTTATAAAATCTCCATATATATAGAGTTTACAAGGAATTTTTGAAGCTTTTCTATCCCGAAACTACCTAAAACAGCTATAATTTCCAATCCGGACGTCATTAAGCAGTCTCGTTTGCACAGGATTCTTCAGTAGAGCATATTACGCAACTTTGATTTTTGTACGAATCGCGCGAGCGAATTCGGGGATCTCGCGCGAGCGGGCCGCTCGCGCGAATGGCTTTTTTCATCTTCCTTCTGCCTGCCTTTTCACCTTATTTAACTAGATTTCCTTGTTTTCTTCTAAAACCTGACAGAAAATAGAAAATAAAGTAAAACTACACAAAAATAAGGTAAAAACAACTAACAAATGTAAATTAAGGCGTATAATCAGGATTTGTTCTCTCCCGATCACACCCCCAAACCTACATTTTGCTAGTCCTCAAGCAAAAAGAAAATAAAACTACTAAAAAAAAACTACTCCATTTTCGTATGGATACCGATTGCACTTAGCTAGTGCAACAAGCCTTTTAAACCTCTAGGTGTCCCTAGTCGGACGAGTGAAGTCTCGTGAGGGTTCTCGTCAACAAGTCACCCACAACCATCTTTATTAACTTGTGAAAATAAAAATTTTATTCAAATTTTAAAATGTTTCAATGTCACATCCTTCCTTGATAAAATCAACTTCGACTGAAACTTTTTAAATTAAGAGTAGAACAATCGTCTGCCTTCCTATCTTATGAAAAATAATCCGAAAATATATATCAACAGAATCAATGGAATATATCTAAGACCCGCATGTGTGTGAAATAGTAGTCAAGTGGATACACGGCAACTATGAACTTGGAATATAAATCAGATGACTATTTAGTGATGCCTTGACTAAAAATCTCACGTTGTAATTACACTCTACAATAAAATCACTTTGAAACAGGTGTAAACACTCATTTATATATATGCAAGAAAGAGCTATCATGCAAAACTAATAAACTCGCATATGACACGGAACAACGTATGACACGATAGAAATAAAATAGTCTCATGAATAGATATCGATCGTCAAATGAATACCATCACTACCATGCTTATATTCCTTTCTCTTTATCGATTCCATATTCAAATCATGTTTCCATAGAATCAACTAGGACTTTATAAGGGTTGTAGCGTTGGTCGAGGGTTAAGGTTCAGAAAAGAAAGGTAAAAGGAATTCAAATAGTCCGTAAGTATCTAGAAATAGCATTAATATGTAATGCAAGGGCTTTTACTATAATGACTATTTAATTCGCCTGAACCGTTGGATCTATCCCGATCTTAGCCGTCCATAGTTCCTATATAAGGAACACTTGGCTCATTTCTCCAGTTGCTGCTTCCAACTGAGAGATTTCACCGAGCGGTTTGAGAGCGACTAAGATTCCCGAGCAAGGTTCCCGAGTCCTCTTCTGCGCCTAATCTTTGTAAGTCCTTCTTTCTGTCCTCAGTTCTTCATTGTCTTCTTCTCTTCTTGAATGAAGCTGGAAGGAGTGAACCCACTTAGGTTAGAGCGAACCTGGGACTTCTTCTTTTTTCGGTTTTGTCACTTCTTCCAGTCTGGGGGTACGCTAGAACAGATTGGCCGAGCAGGAATTCCTGAGAGAGTCTTGAGAGAGAGTTGCATTGCTTCTCGAGTCTTGTACGATCTACCCCGCAGGTTGTTAGATCTACCCCCTCTATACACCAGGCTAGGAGTCCTTGACCCATTTTTAGGTCGTCGTCCCTCTAGGTTTTCTACAGGTGTAGCCATGTGTCATTCAGACTTCAACTCGTCGTCCCGGTCGGAGGACGAGCAGGTGCAGTAAGGGTTTGTGAGCACGAGCTCGGATCCTCCCTCTTCAGCCCCCTCTGACCAGCACAATGAGGGAATAATCCCCGCCCGGGCGTTTCACGAGGAAGCGCACCGGGATTCTCTTGCAGCCTCGACGTCTCGGGGGTCGGGCGACGAAGGGTCTATGCCGAACAGTCCCGGAGTCGTATTCACGTGCGAGTCCATCGTCATTATTCTGCGTGGTCCTGATTTGGATCGAATCAGGGACCGGTATGATCTTCCTTACCCCCTTTCTTGCTCTGTCAACAACAGCGGAGCCCACTTCCACGAGTCGGGCTTCGTCACATTGTACGAAGATGCCTTCATGGCGAGCCTTCGCTTACCTCTTCACTAGGGATGGCAACGGGGCGGGTATGGGACAGGGCCCCCATACCCCGCCCCCGCCCTCGCCCCGCTTCAGTAAACCCTCCCCCCGCCCCCGCTTCATTAAACCCTCCCCCCGAAATTCACAGAAAATGCTAACTCCAAATTGAGCTTGTGATATACCGTTAGAAAGGTAATGGAGTCTACTTTTCATAAAAAAAAATTTAGTTTGGAGTCAGGTCACTTTGAAAAGTTTTGCAGTATTCGTGATAAAAGCCGATTCGATCATCTTTTTCACCTTCGAAAATTCATAATAAACTTGTTTTGAATCCAGAAATTATGTGTGATATACCATTGGAAAGCTATTGACCTCTAGTATCAATGAAAAATGTTTGAAAAATGACACAGCACTCCAGTTTCAAAGTCAACTTTTAGGTCAAATTGGTCAAACCTGAGATCTCCAAGAAGTTCTGCGAGTTCCCAGGAGCTGACATTTTCGTCCGATTTTCTTTTAAATCTTATTTTAGTACTTTTCACATGATCTAGAATGATCTCAAAGCTTTTTGGGGAATTTGGACGATTTTGGTCAAACCTGGTCAAACTTGGGTTAAACCGGTCAACGGGGACTTTCCGAGAACTTTTGGGACTTCCGGGAGTCTTTAAAACTCATTTTATCATTTTTTTTATGACACAACATGTTTCTAGAATTTTCAGTTCAAATTTGAGAGTTTTTGGGCTTTCAAGGGTATGTTGGTCATTTTGAGCATTTTGAGAGATAGAACTAACTTCCAAGGGTCCTTTTTGAGTCTTTTTCGATCATTGTGAACCACCAAGCTATATGTCTCCTAAATCTGATAGCCGACAAAATAGGGTGTCTACAGTTGCATCATTGCATCTTTAGAATCTTCTTGTACTTTCTTGTGATGAGGCACATATACATTAGAGTTATTTTGATTTTTATCTTGGTAGTTCTGTTATTGTGGGGGTTGATACAGTTGATTATATTGTTGAGGAGGCGGTTGATATTGATTGTGATTTGGTTGGAAGAACTGATTTTGTTGGGGTAGTGGGTTAAAATTATTCAGTGCTTGGATCGTCCCAGTTTTCCAATTATTTAAATCAGGATGGTTCTTCCAATTATACCCCCCATACGCATTTGTAGGATCCTCATAGTTATTCATCGCATTAACATCAACAAGCGGTGTTTCATGATAAATGGGTATATTAGAGCATGTATACACCTGATGTCCTACCATATGGCAATTACTACACAGTCTTCTTGATAAGTAACCTAAGATTGTTCTGTTATTCCTTTTGCTAACTCCTCCACTTGCTTATCCAGATGGTCATATTTAGTTGATAATTCATCTTCAGCCCTAAGTAAGAATATACTCTTTTGTTTAGCCTTATCAGATTCACTAGAAGGTGCACGCGTCACTTCACGTGGTTCCCATTGAGGTGAATTCTCAGCAAGTCAAGCAAAATATGTTTCAACCTCATTCGCGCTTTTATGCATAATAATCCTTGACACATTGTTTGAACTAACTTTTTAGATTCTGGGGTTAATCCCTCGAAAAAAAAAACACATAAGACGTCATTTTTCAAAACCATGATGTGGGCAAGATAAAAGTAGATCTTTAAATCATTCCCAAACTTTAGCAAAAGTTTCATTATTACTTTGAATAAAGAGCTTGATTTGTCGCATAAGGTCATCTGTTAAATGCTTTGGAAAGAATTTTTTCAAAAACTCCTCATGCATAGCAGTCTATGTGCTAATTGAGTCAGGTCTAAGAGTTAAAAGACAAGCTTTCAAAAATGGGAAAAGTTTCAATCTAGTCATTTCTTGCGGACGCGTTTGGTCAGCAAATGTTTCACGCACAGATTCAAAGTCTTTTTAATGCATATACGCCCTCTCATTCTCCATCCCATGGAAAGTAGGTAGGAGTTGTATCATACAATTTCTAGAGTGAAAAGTGTGTTAGGATAGTTATACACGAAGGGATCGTGTTCCTGTTAGGGGCTAGTATAAGTCCCTTAGTGGGCGTGTATTATCATCTATCATCTTCCTTGGGTTATGTTGAATTTCAACATCGTCATTTAGGCCTATATTATTCTCCCCATTATTCTCATTATTCCCGTTAAAGCGATTAAAACTAGGTGGTAAAAAGCCAGTCGTTGGGGTCAGAGTGTTGAGGTGTAACTATCGGATTAACAGATGAATCAGAGGAATGCCTTTTATTTACCAACTTTGAGCGGGCTACCCTTCACAGAATGCAGTAATCTTATCTTGGAGGGTCGTATCCTATTATTCTCTCTCAGCAGGCTTTTTTCCCCACCATTTCTCACGAACATAAGTGAGGTGTTCTTGCCCTACGTATGATTGCTCACTTCCTATTTTATGATGGGACTACTACCGCGGATGTGAAACTCATTGATGTAGCTCTAGAGATAGGCGACGTAAAGAACCCAATGATGATGTGACTAGTTGAGACTTTAACCGGGTTAGACAAGGCTTCTGTGAGCCTTATAGAAAACTCCCATAGATCCATGATGTTGCTTCAAATATGGCTTCTTGAACGAACCAACCTTATAAGTCCTCCTAAACATTTTTCCACATTGTCCACTCTTTATCATACTCGGGAAGTTATTCGCCTCCATGAATCCCTACAGGACTAGATCATTTGGTTTAATGGCCTTACCCATGAAGACACTAAATGGAATATTGAATGGTAGAAGATCAAGACTTCTACTTTCATTACAAGCTCAATTTCTGGTGTTAGCATTCAAGGTCTCCACGTGTGGTCCTTCTATCTTCCCAGCCGAATTCTTCGCCAATTCAATCATCTTTAGGAAATGCCTATTCATCCTATTGGGATCCCTAAGAAGATTACTCATAACGCTTCAGATGTTCCCTACTTAAAAAACGTTGGGAATCATGCCAATCATTAGATCATAACAAGGAATCCTTCCTCCTCACCCTATCAAAAGATGTAATTAAGGCCATACAGAAAGAGAAGAAACAACACAGGAAGCGACCAAGAGAATGAAGAATCTCTGACTCTGCTTTTCAGGACTAGTCTTAGAATAGCATATTTTATTTTATTTTTTATTTAGGATTCTTAGCTTTTAGGTCTTATTCTAGTGGAATAAAAATTTAATCAATAAATTTAGTTCTGAGAATTCTCCTTATTCAATCTACTTCCAGCTTTTTACTTGTTGTTTGTTATGCCAATCTTATCATGCTCAACTTATCGGTTCAAAACCATTTTATTTTATTCTTTTGAATGCATGCCTGAATCTTTTCCCTGAAATCTACATCAGTGTTTGGCTCAAAAATGGGGCTAGCCCTTTTAAAAGAGGGGTTAAGTTTCAAGACGGGGGTTACCCCCTAGTATAGGGATAGACGAAAAAGATCAAGATTGGGAAGGGCTTGCCCCTAGTATAGCAAATAAATGGGAATGACGTTAGGATTTGGACCGAACCTGTTTCCAGGTTGCCTACGTATCCTCTAGCGAAAATCAAGTCCATTTATGTAGTTTAGGTAAGACGTGCGGATGGGTTAAACATAGTACTTCTTGAGGCGATCAAGATTGATGAGTTCTTTGAATTCAAGGGCGTCCAGGTCAGTCAAGTAGGCTACTCCCCTTCTGAGAATGATTTTAACTAGGTAGGGTCCAACCTAATTGGGCTTAAACTTTCCTTTAGGATCGAAAATTGGCGCTCTTAATTCTTTCAAGATCAAAGCTACTATGATGAGGAGTACTCTGGGGAGGACCACTACGGAGACTGCTATGGTTTTGCCAGTTGAAGACGGAGTTCTTAGTCTCCTGTTTATCTTTCCTTTTATGATGTACGGAGTAATAAATTAGTTGGTTGTTGGATTTAGTGGCACTGGATGTCACAAGACTACTTTTCTTTTATTTTGGTTTCTTTTGGATTATCAAGGTTTGTAATATATTGTTTAAATGTATAACTCAAAAATGTTTAATATAATTATGATGCGCTTGAATTAGACACATATCCAATATTATTATACTTCTTGTTATTATTACTATGGAGGACAATCAAGTGAATATCCAACGAGCCACGTGTCCACGGATCCAAACAAGAAATTTTGAATCTTCCCTATTTTTGGTCTACTCCGGGGCGTGACAGAGATTTTTGGTATCAGACCTCTAAGTTTAGACAAGCTCGTCGATTGTCCTACACTTCTTGAACTTTAGGAATCCTTGCACTGGTACTGACTGCAAGATAGTTTTATTTATAGGTCGTTTGTGGTATAAAAATTCTTTGGCTGTTAAAAAAAAAAACAAAAAAACAAAACTAGGGCTGCTGACCAATTTGGTTTGGTGTTTGATCACTTGCTTTTAATTTCTTTAAAAGGTCGTCCCAATTTGTTCTAGGGTATATTAGTTTTGTAAGATGGACAAATTGATTTCTTTGCTATATCATTTGGAATATTGTCTTTTTTTTTTTTTTGTAAATCTATGTTGGGCATATGAAAACTTATGCATTCTGGTTCAGAATGACGGGCTGGCAAAAAGTAAATTGGTATGCTGTGTCTATTTGAATCTTCAAATACCATGCACTGATATGGCCGTCATTTTATTAATATTATTACTGTTTATATTCTCATTTGCATATATTGTGTTTAATTTGTTGATCTCAATAATCCACCTTGTATTTGACAGCGGGGAGGAGGTCTAAGTCTTGTGAGTCGAGCTCATATAGAAGTAGAGAGATAGATAGAGAGCATTATGAATTGATCATACAAAACGCTTGTGGTGCCCCGAAGAATTAAAGTAAATGATAAAAGTTTTATTTTTGTTTTTACTTAAATTAAGTATCCAAATTTAAAACCTCATGTGCCCTTACCGGCACTCAAGCAACAACCTTTGGACTCTATTCCTCTCAAATATTCAAGGTTTTCATGAAAAACCCTTCACCATCTCTATTTTTCATTTCCCATGGCTAAAGCCGTCGCCAAGCCTTCGTCAAGGTACTTGTCTCTAGTTTCTCTCTCCCCCTCTCTTCCTCTCTCATTGTTTGAGTGTATTTAACATTCTCACAAAAAAAAAAAAAAATGAAAACCCTAAAAATTTTGAAATACACATTTCAAATTCGTATTATATTTACTTTTTATGCTCCGTTTATTTTGATGTAAATTATTTTTTAAAAAATATATAAAAATATTTTACATAAATAATTTCGAGTTAACACCAACCAAAACGGACCACATATGCAATGGTCGGTTTTGTTATGGTGCAATGTGTATTTGGTCGATTTCGGTTTCCCATTTCTGAAAACCGATTTGATCGTTCGGTTCACACACACAAGACGACAAAAAAAAAAAAAAAAAAAAAAAAAAAAAAAAGAGAAGAAAAAGAGATCCGACCCGGCATATATTTGAATAGCCAGAATATTCGGATCAAATAAACTGGCCCACTAAATTGATGGAAAAGGTTTTCATTCAGTGCTCCGTTTTCATCATCAATCGCAGAAAACAAACAGCACACTGCTAATCAATTTACTCTCTCTCTCTCTCTCTAACCTGCACAATATCAGATCCACAGTAATCCGGCCAGAGAAAGAGAGAAAGAGGAGAGATATATAGATATATATATATATAGAGAGAGAGAGGGAGTGGGAAGGAATCTTGTGAGAAAGATGGTGAGTAAAGTAGAGGAGGAACAAGTGAACAGATTGGAAAGCCAGGTTGAGAATGGAGGTGGAGGGGCTTGGGAGTACCTTTGTCTTGTTCGGAAGCTCAAGATTCGACGCTCGGATAAAGTCTTCAAACACGGCTTATCGATCTTGAATGATCCCAATAAACGATCTACTCTTGGCCCTGAAGGTATATCACTAATTCTTAAATTTGCATATCTCTTAGTTGTTATTATACCTCTAGAAATTAGGTCTGAAGAAATCGAACAGATCTTTTGGTTGAATTGTGGGTTTTGTTTTCTATGTGCTTATCTCTCTCTGTTATTGCTTTAAATTTGACCTTTTTAACCATTGGTTCTGCTTCAATTTGATGCAAGGTTGAATATTTATTTTTTATTTTTAATGTTTATTTGGACTTTATTATGTGATCACAGTGAGCTAAGTGGAGGAATATTAACCTTTGTTGTTTTCAACAATTGGATGGTTTGTTCTAGGACGGTTCTTGTTGATTAATTAGTTCTTTCTTGCTCAAGTCCTTTTTTTTTTTCCCTTCTAATTAAATGACATCGGTTATATAATATCTGATTTATCGGAAAGAGATGGAGTGTAATAAACTTTCAGGAAATGGGCATACAAGTGTCTGAATGAGAGTGGACTATTGAGAATTACAGTAAGAATTAAGGAGGAAGAAGAAGAAGAAGAATTGCAGATGAATAAGAGATGAGAAGAAGAAGAACAAGAGAGAGAAAACAGAGAGTTGCTAGAGAGAGAAGAGTAACAGAATTTCATTCATTATTTTTCATGCCCAAAAACAGGGCTTATAGGCTCACTGATACAACTAATTGAACCACCCAAATGGTTAACAAACTACTCCACTAATCACAACATGACACCTGACAATTAGTTAAATCTAATTCTTATTTACAACTAGCTGCAAAACGATGGCTGATGCTGGGTCATGACAGGGCACAATGAGAAATTATGAATTTTGTGTCTAATTTCTATGGTTCTCTTTTAAACTACATGCCTAATGTGTTGCTTTTGTTAGTAGCTATGAGAACTGGAATTTGAAGCCCCGTTAATTTAAGATAACCTCTCTCTGTCATTATTCTTTTCATGTATCAATATTTTTTTCAATATGTGTGTGGAGGTGTAAGCTATGGATTAGTTGCTAAATGACAGTGAGGCCAAATTGACACAAGTATCTATGGTTAGTTATATATATATGTATTTACATGCACACACACACACACACAATTTTCCTAATCGGATTGATATCCTTGGAATCATTTACACTGGAAAATAAAGGTTTAGTGATTGTGACAAATTCTTTGAGCAGCTGTGGCAGTCTTGACTTCTTCATTGTCATTTGTATATCAAATGCCAAATAGATATTTATTGGCAGAACTTATTTATATTTTTCTAAAACCTTATGTAATGATTGTAGTCCCTCTTTTTTTTTTTTATTATTTATTTATTTATTAGAACTCCAACTTTAGAGTATTGTTTATCAATTTCAAGAATAAACACGTTGTTTTACTGTTTTGATATCTATCGTGCTTGTATACTGATACTTAGATTTAAATATATGTCCTTTTAAGTTGCACTGTCTAGTTAAAACCCGCTTCTTATAAGTTATATGGGACAGGATTACAGATTAACTGATATTTTTATTTAAATTATTTTTTTGTTTTGTTTTGTTTTGTTTATTAGAATGGACTCTTTATGAGCAGGTTGCTATTGCAGCTTTGGATTGCCAATGCCTTGATGTTGCAAAGGTAGACATCTTTCTTTTTAGTTTCTTTCAATTTCTCCTATTTTAGTCCCTATTTTGAATTTTCAACCGATACCTTTTTTTTTCTCTTAAGGTTAATCACTTAAATACTACTATTTGATTGATCCAATTGAAATTATTATCTTCATTTCGAAATTTTGAAATTGTTTTACAGTGTAAGTATATGCACATTTCTATTACCCTCACTTATTAGGCACTACTCATTTGGCCTTGCTAAATCATATATAGCAAATGAGTGAAATGAACATGCTGAATGGTTACATACTGTCTGAACATAATGAATTGAATGGATAAAACTGGCTATCTACTTGTTTATTTAAGGGCAGACCTTAGCACATGCATGAACGATCGTGTGTGCACAAACCCATCACATTAACCGCACAACCCTACAAGGAATTTAGAAGTTGATGAGTCTATGTAAAAGAGTAGGTGAAGATTTGCTGACTAAACATTGTTTTCTAGGCACCTTAAAGATGATTGGAATTAGAGTGGTTGGAAATTTGGAATCTCACTCTAAAGTGTAGCTCAAGAAGCCATTCGAAGAGGGTGAAGTCTTGGGGCACTGGGAATTTCGGGGTGATGAAGCCCCTGGGAATGCAAGTAAAGTGTTTAGCTCCTATAGTACATTGGCTCTCCCATTGCCCCCAAAGTACCTGTTCGACTGAATATGACATGGGTATGGGTACAACCGTACCCTAATCGAACAATTGTATGCTCCATAAGTTGTTGAAGAAGTAAGTATAAGCTGAAAAATTATAGCAAAGAAGGTCCTGTTGGGTTTTCATATGTAGAGCTAGATATAGATAGAAACTCCTTAATTATTCAAATATTTGAACATAATCAAGAAATATGACATTATAAAATCTAATATTATATGAAATTGAAAAATGTTGAGGATTTGTCATCCACAGACACGCATCTTGGCTCCCAGAAATGATGCTACCTATGACTTTGTAAGACGGATGGACAAAACCTTGACTAATAATTTATAGGCACTACCCACCAAGCTAATTGGCCTCAAGTCTTTGATGTTATCTATCCCGTCCTTCTTCGGGACTAAGGCAAGAAAAGTTGTGTGATATCCCACATTGGTTAGATAACAAAAGGTTGGTTGACTTATGTACCATGTTCTAAAAATCGCTAGGCGCTAGTCGGGCGGTGGAGGGGGGACCTAGCGCTTAGGGGCCTAGGCAGATTTATTTTTATTAATAAAAATAATAATATAGTAGATATAATATGCATCTTATGTGGTGTTATTTAGAAATAATTATATATAACAGTTATGTGGTGTTATTTGAAAATAATTAAAGATTGAAGAAGGTTTTTAATATTTTTAAAACTATATGCAATGTATTAATAATTTCCATAAACCTTAAGTGGATAGATACACATTTTAGGGTTCACACATTTAGTAAATCTCAATCAAACTATAAAAGTAGAAGTGGAGTTTGTCCTTGACCCTAAATCAAGCTCTCACACAGAGTTACACACAACAACACTCACTGCGACAGAGAGTCACACATTACACACAACACAGAGTCTCACACACACACAGTTGAAGACACACACACACACACAGTGGCACAACACCCCCCCCCCCCCCCCCCCCCCCCCCCCCCCCCCACACACACACACACACACACACACACACACACATACTCGGCGACATGCGACAGCCGCGATGCCCGTAGACACTGTCCAACACACAGACACACACGCACACAGAACCGGAGCAGTTGAGCAGAGCAGATTTGAAGAGAGAGAAGATACAAGGAAACCCCCAATTTCAAAAACCCTAATTTGATTTTGATTTTGATTTTGAGTACTTGAGAAATCATAAATTAAGAACCCTAATTCAGAAGGTACGTACCTCTTATCTTTCTTCTTCTACTTCTTGGTAGTTGGTAGGCAGTCTTTCTCTCTCCTTTTCCCTTCATATTTTACTAAAATTACACTCTTACCTAGCCCCGCATAGCTCCGCCTAGTCCCACTTAACTCCCGACTTATCTCTTGGCCGATTTTAGAAAACAAATAGGGGAAAGTCGCGGTGGCCAGGCACTGCCTAGCGCTTAGGTGGCTGCCTAGGCTGATTCTTAGAACACTGCTTATATAAACACCATAAGCCTTGCTATTAGTAACTTGGGCTTAAGCATATTGTGCAACAACATGCTTGGGGCGATACAGGTTGCATTAAGGCTAAGGACGCGAACTGATGGAAGGGATGAAAAGTTCCATAATATCATCACGAAAAACCACTCAACAATGTTTAAAGAAAGCCATAGTTAAATCACCCGGACCCGGAGCTTGGTCCCCTCACAAGACTTCAATGCCACCACTACATCCTCAAATGCTCTATCACGAGCAGATCTATCATCCCCACAAATGGAGTTGAACACTAGACTCTCGAAGAAGGACGTCGCATCTTGGGTTCATGGAATACCCTTCATAGAAATTAGAAATCCCCAGTAGACCATACCTCTTCGAGGAAAGATGCCTGTCCCTAACGTTAGCCAACGTGACATTGTTTTTTCTCTGATGCGCATTAGCCATCGATTGGAAAAAAATGGCATTGTGATATCCTTCAACTATAAACTTTAGGATTTTGTCTGCAAGACACCTCTTCGGCTTTCAGAATTATTCCAAGCTCTCCTTTGAGGTTTTTTCCTAGCAACTAACTCCATATTCAATAAGGTTCCAGTTTGCTCTTTCTTGTCCAAAGCCCGAATCTTTTTCGTAAGGAGGGATTTTCTCTGCAGATTACCAAAGGTATCCTTATTTCATTTCTTTTAATCTTCTTTGAGAAGCTTCAACTTTCTTGCTAAAACGAAACTAGGAGACCCATGGTTCAAGGTCGCGGTATCGGTCGTGGTCGCTGAGGTCGCGGAGACGACTCGGTCGCGGCGCCGCGGACTGGTATCGAGCGATACGCAAAGATACGCTAAATTTAAGGTTAAAAAAAATATGAAAAAATAATGAAAAATTCTAAAATAATTAGAATAACAAATTTGGCCTAATAGATTGTCACAATACACAATGTACCAATTATAAAAATTGCATAATATCCAATACACGCACTGCGGACTGAGTATTTGATAACACTACATACATAATTGGGTAAATATTGTTCAATTTCTACCATATCAATGCACATGGAGTGTCATGGGAGCTGAAAATCATAGTCATATAGCATAATATATTATATTATATTATCAAAAAAAAAAAATAGTATATTATTTCAATATGACACATGATATGATAATCAAAAAATATCACATTATGATATAATAAAATATATATATATATAACACATAATATGTCATAGTGTGGAGAGATATAGAGACCCCGTAATAAAGTATATTAGATAGTAGATGCTATATATACTTAATAGCTTAATAAGTAAACATAAAAAATCAAAACCCTAAGTGTATTTACCTCAGCCGCAGCCTCCAGGGTCAGAAATGGAGAGATCAGCCACCGGCCCACCACAAAGATCAGCCGCAACCACCACCTAGTCCCATGACACGCACAAGGAGAGAAATGGAGAGAGAGACCACGACACTCTCAGAGACACCACGACACACACAGATCGTTGGACAGAGAGAGATACGAAGAGATCTATGCGAAGGAAGAGGGAAGAAGATGGATTTGGTTCGAGATCTCACCTCGTGGAGACCGACGAAGCCTCTCGACTTCAGATCTGTGAAGATGATGCAGAAAAGGTAAGGTTCGTCTCGCCATCTCGGGCGAAATCTCGCACGATACGGCACCATCTCGGGCGATACGGTGCGATACAGCCGAGACCACCATCGAGACTGTGTGGTTTTGATTTAAATATGTATCGTCTGTAGATCTCGGATCGTTGGGCTTCGAAACCGAGTCAACTCGGCCGAGACGACTCGGTATCGGCCGAGACTTCGAACGTGTAACCGCTCCCCCATCTTTCCACTATATCATTGAAACTTGGATGATTGAGCCACATATTTTCAAATCTAAAGGGGGACGCAAGACTTAAAAATACCCCTTCCTTTCAACAGATAGGGCAGTGATCAGACTGGTTTTGGAAGGCGAAGCTTAACGAGATTTGAAAAACACTCTTCCCAAGCCTGTGAAATAAAAAAGTGATCTATACTGGACATCGCAGGGGTTCCGTTCCACATGACTGAGTGAATCTGCCACCTGCAAGGGTAAATCCACCAGATTGTTCAGGTTGATAAAATCCAATAATTCCCTCATCCCATGATTCAGATTTTGCACTCCACTCTTCTCTTGCGAAAATCTAACTTCGTTAATCGAGGTCTGAAACCTAGACACACACCCATGTGCGTACCCGATTCCATATAACATAGTACTTCTACTCAAAACAATTTGACAATTGATGTTCCTCAGATTATAGAGTAGTCCACAAGTTCCATACTGTCGGTAGTTTGAAGCTATAAGTTACATGGACTCGGGTAGGCATATCGGGTACGGATGTGTGTCTAGGTCTCGGATTTCTCCAAACTCCAAATCTTAGGATACAAAGACTCGGGTTTGAAAAGTGTCCAAAAGATAGATGCGGCTACGTGGGCATGTCATAAACATTTAAAAGATATTTATAATATTGTGATATGTGATATTATATTCATAATAACGTTTAAATATCATATTTTAATTGAGGGGATTCTGTTTATCTCTTGATATCAAATGCTAGATACCCTTCTTTTCTATCATTTTTGAGTGTATTCTTACCTTTTCAACATTAGTTATGGACTATTCAAGTGTCCATTTTGGGGTACGGATGTCGGACCCATATCTTGTACCCTTACCCATGTCATATCTAGTCAACACGTGTACTTTGGGGGCAATAGGTTGTTGGAAGATATGGAAGAATTCAGGTTTGGTCTAGAATTGATCCAGAATATTCCATAAAGAATATAGATTTTATGGGAAGATTTGAATTAATTAGGGAGGAAATCTTAATCTTACCTTTTAGGATATGATTAGGATATGATTTTAATCATAGGAGATTTGATCTTATCTCTAGGTTTCCTACCTTATCTCTCATTCTCACCCTATATATAATGGGTTGAATTATTGTAAAATTATTATCCCAGTAAAATACAATCTCTCTCTCTCTCTCTCTAAAAATTCTACTTGGTATCAGAGCCAACAATAAGGTTCTGGTGATTTTTTCAGTCTTCCGCTTCGCCGGCAGGCGGCGACTTTGCCACTCCGCCGGACATTAACTTCTTTTTATTTTTCTTATCTATTTTTTGATTCTTTTTCGACTCAAATTTGAGGTTGAAAGGTTTTCCTCAAAAAAAAAAAAAAAAGCGGTCTCATCGACTATGTTTTGTTCTTGTTCAAAATAGAGAGAATAGTGGTATAGAGAGAGAGAGAGAGAGAGAGAGAAAAGAGGAGAAAAAAAAAGGTCTCATAACCCAACTCCGGACACGCCCTTGTCTTATCTGTTGCAGCTCTGGTAGCTGCTTTGTTTCGTATTCCTAGTCTTAAGGCTCGTTTGTGTTGTGGTTGATTTGAAGGACTGAGTTTTTCTAGTAATATATTAAGTCTATCATGTTTGCCAACTTTTCAAAATAAGATATCTTTAATAAAAGTGGTGGCCCCCATAAGCTTTTGTCCTTAGCTTTCTTATGACAACATTTGTCCTTTTTTTTTAGTTATTTTATTAAATGGGTGGTGGATTGAGTGTCTTCTAGGTCATCTCTCTTTTTTCTAATCCATCCCCATCTTTTCAGATATTATGCAAAAGTCCCCAAACTACTCTGAAATTGCAAATCAATCCCAATATTTTCTGAATTTTCAAATCAGCCGAAAAGTTTCTTGAATTTACAGATCTGCCCCAACAGTTTCTGGAATTTGTAAATCTGCCCCATGTATTTTTTTGAAAAGACCTTTTTGCCCCAAAATTTTCTGAAATTACAAATTAGCCCCAAAATTTTCAAAATTTCAGATTTTTTAAAGGCATATTTGGTCTTTGGGCTTTAATGGGATTTTGTTTCTTATGTTCCAAACTTCGGTATTCGTGTTCACTCCCACTTAGCTTTGGATTTTTGTATGACGGGACCACCTAAGAGGAGCCGCACGTGGACCACCCAAGAAGAGGTTGCACGTGGACGAGAGACTACCTAAGAGGGGCCGCTACAATTGTCTACAAGGTGGAGTTTTGGAGAGGATAGTTTGTTATAAGATTGTCTTCCATAGTCGTGTGCAAGTTGGACACTTTAACAAGTTTCCGTGTGTCAACTTGAGGGGGGAGTGTAGGAAGATATGGAAGAATTCAAATTTGGTCTAGAATTGATCTCGAATATTCCAGAAAGAATATAGATTTCATGGGAAGATTTGAATTAATTAGGGTGGAAATCTTATTGTTATCTTACCTTTTAGGATATGATTAGGTTGCGATTTTAATCATAGGAGATTTGATCTTATCTCTAGGTTTACTACCTTATTTCTTATTCTCACCCTATATAATGGGTAGAATTATTGTAAAATTATTATCCCAGTAAAATACAATTTCTCTCTCTCTCTCTCTGAAAATTCTACATAGGTTTGCAGTACACCTTATTGTTATTGTCGTTTCTTTAATTTGACAGAGTGGATCTGATAAAAGCCAAAGGGTTTTGGCCTTCTTTGTTTATTGCATTCATGCGCAATCTTTACGATAAAGATGTTGCAGTTCAAATGAAAATATTCATCTCTAAGGAATAGAAGTAAAAGAAAAACAAGAGTTTTGAGTTAAATTCCTGGTGCTAATGATGCATGGATTCTATAAGCTGCGGGCAGATGATAATTTGTGTATTTTGTTATGCCACTATGTGTGGTATAAGAAGAATGTGGGAATAGGCAGAGAAATTATAATTGGAAGAGTACCCAAAGGCTCCTTTTAGAATCATTACGATTTACGAGTTATGTGTATCTCGACCATTTTCTTGCTCAAAGTTTTGTTGCATTGAGTTGGGGATGTTTTGGATTCTCGTGGTGACTGAGAATGTAGTGCAATAACTTGAAAAGTGTGTGTGGGTGTATATATATATTCGATTTGAGGGTGAGAAATACAATTATCCTAAGAAAAGAAGAACAACGAGTTAGATTAGATGCAGAAAGTGACATTAACTAGAGACCTTTCATCTGACGAACTTCCAGGAACAGAAAAAGAGTTGCATCTTGTCTGCTCAACATTTGTACCTTGATTTATATCACATTACCCATGTCGTCTATCTCTCAACCAACCTTCTAAAACAACCTTAAGCCTTCACGCCCTATGATTATTTGGAACATTTTTGTCATAATATTTGGGCTCTGTTTGGTTCATAGAATTGGTGAGGGAAAAAGAAAGGAAAACACTTTTCTTTGTTTGGAAAATAGGAAGGAAAAGAAAATATGGTGAGAAACAAATAAAGTTTTTGAATTTTGTGAGTCATTTACCTCCCTTTTTCTTTATGTACACTATTATTTTAATTTTTTTTAGTTTTTAATTTAATTTAAGAATGGAGGAAAACAAAAGGAAAAGTTGTAGGGAACTAGTTTTCCTTTCCATTTTCTTCTCTAAATCAGCAAACCAAACAGAGCCTTAAGATGTTTATATGAACAGCGTGGTGATATTTCTGAATGTTTAAGGGAGTTAAAACAATTATGCTTATTGAAACATATGTTGTTTTTTCTTTTTACCACATGAAGAAGTGTAATTTGAAATTCGAGTTTTACTTGATAAACTGTCCCGATGTTTACGATTTTTATGTATATTTGTATCCATCACCTTTGTCCTTGTAATGCTTTCATTGGGTAGGATTATTGATTATCATCACGCATGTTCTGAATAGCACAACATGAGATGCTGATATTACACGACACTGATATGCCTACATAAAACTTCCAGAAAAGTAGGCTGGAACATCGCAGTAGCATAAAATATGTTACTAATTTTCTAAATTCTGACATCCAAAAATTGCAGAAAAGGTATAAGATGAAGCTACTATCATATACTAATAAAACGATTTGTGTACCTATAATAAACATGTTCAAGTTGTGCAACAATGTTCATATCATTAGGTTGTGACCTGGAGGTCAGGGGTTTGAAACAGCTGAAACAACCTCTCCGCATACTAAAAAAAACATGATTGTAAAGAACAATGTTTGCTACTATTGCATATCCATTGCTAAAGCTATTAGCTTGTGAACCTTTGTTCTTGGCATCTTGCTATAAATCTTTTGCAGTGATGTATCCCATTCATGCGCATGTCATATGGCTTTGCTCCTTTCTTGATTTCTTGGTTTTTGTATCTGTCTACCCGATCTGCTCAGGCTTATTGTCTTTTAATGTTCAATATGTTGCACTAAAATTTGATGCAATTATGATCTCTTGCAGGACTGCGTAAAGGTTTTACAAAAGAAATTTCCCGAGAGCAAAAGGGTTGGTGAGTCCCAAAATTACTTATCGGTGATTATACGTTTGCATTGTTTGTGTGTACATTTTTTGGGGAAAATGTGGCCTTAGTCAGCTTACCACCCCAACATCCCCCAAAACGTAAAAAAGAGGGTAACTTGCACAGTGGTTTCATGCCTCCTGTTTATTCAAGGTGTCCCAAAGATAGAAATTTTAAAAGAGAACCATAACTAAAATTATGGAATCACAACTTATTTGGAGGAGGGGAATTGTAAAACACTCAGGTCTGTAAAACTTATGGGTGGATGTAGGAGCACACCACCTTATGTCAAAAGGTGGTTGACGACACTAGCTATGGTGTGGATACAAACATGATTGCTCTCAGACGGAGTGAGGACTTTGAGGATATAAAAGTACTGGAAAGGTTTAAGAAACAATTCATCAATTATACATACACGGGTTCATATCTATTATTATAGAAGGTAACAATTGTAAGTAGAATTTTTAACTTCCAAATTCAAATTTATAATGGAGAATTTCTCATGATAACTCTTGCATATACATACACCTCCATCTGTAGTCACTATTTCTGTGTTCTTGCATCCACTCCTAGTGAGAAGCCAGAAAAGGAGTTCAACCCTTTGGCATTAAGCAATAGTTATTGCTACACATGAGAATATTGTATTAAATCTGTTTGAGATTCTCAGGCAGATATTTATTTTTCTAATAGGATTTCATATCTCATCAATAATTGAAGCATGGAGTAAATGGTGAACAAGACCTTTCCAGAATTATTAGCTAAATCTGGTGGGTATTACATTTAGTCTCCAAAGAATTCAACCTTAACCAGTAATCAAAATAAAATTAGTTTTAGGTTAACAACCTATGAATATGATTTGAAATCCTAACTTGTTCTATTATTTTTTATTTTTTATTTTTTATTTTTCCGAATGATAGTAACGTCTATGATAAGAGAGCGATGGTTTAAGATCTCTAACAGAGTTATGTTTGGAATTAGCTTCTCCTTCATCTACCAGGGAAGAGACGAAGAACCTAAGATAAATAATTCAATCTATACATCAATGGTACACGATATGATATGTAGAGAGACATAACACATAGGGTTTTATTATCCTTTGAACCTCTCTAAACAACTTAGCTGAACAGGGGAAAAAGAAAAGCACACCTTATGACTGTATACCTACCTGACGAGATTTTGTGGTTCAGTCTTAGACTCTTAGTATGTATCAGTTGGTAATGGACTGATCTGACTAACATATGTTTTCTTGTATAAGCCCAATATTGCTACTAGTTTTCATTCAAGCTATACAATTAGCTTGCTTAACTGGACGAAGATGTTTATATTTTTGTTTTGCAATTGCGAGATAGTGACTGTAAGTTGTAACTCGTACCTATGGCTGTCAAATTGTGAATCAAATCCTGGATCGGTTTGCCAAAATTATGAATCGTGGATCTCAATGTTCACTTTCTTTAGGAAATAAATAGTATACTTGTGTATATGGATGTGCTATCACGTATACGTATATAAACACACATAAAGTGCTTAAAATGAACAAAATAACAATTGATCACAAGTTCCATGCAATATCAGAACTCAAATTTTGAAAATTTTGCTCTTTAAACTTAAAAGTTTAAAGTTCAAAATTATGCATCGTTAATCGTGTCGGGTTTATGAAACTCGAATCGACTTGTTAATTTACCGATTCCAACAGCCATGCTAGTAGCTATTATAAGGGCTTTGTGTATGCCTGTATGGTAGTGCCAAGTGTCAATACCTGTTTGTTAACCTAGTTAGAAATGCAGGCAGGTTAGAGGCAATGTTGCTCGAAGCAAAAGGCTTCTGGGAAGAAGCAGAAAAAGCTTACTCAAGCCTTTTGGAAGATAATCCATTAGATCAAGTAAGTTTCTTAACGGGTTCTTCATGGAATCAGATAAATGTTTTTAAATGTGTAGTATTTTTCTCATGCAAGAATTTTAATATGGTCCTTTCCATTCTATTAGAACTGGAGATGAAATTGTAAATCTCAAGTCTGACACCCTGTTCCCATTCTTCTCATACAGGTAATACTTAAGAGGAGGGCAGCCATGGCTAAGGCTCAAGGCAATATATCAGAGGCCATTGAAGGGCTTAATAAATATCTTGAAATGTGAGGATCATCTCAGAAGCGTACTTTTGTAATGATTTTACGCTCCATTTGTTTAGGTGTAAATTGCTTTATGATGGATTTTTTTTTAATTTTTAATTTTTTTTTGTATGTAAATTTTTTTTCATGAAAAAAAATCATTTCCTTCTTATTTTCCGATGTTTGGATGACGCTTGAAAATATTTTACAAGTAACAAAACAATGCACCTGTAAGCTCTTTGATGAGGATGAAAACAGTATTTTTTATTTTTTATATTTACATGGATTGGCACAAGTATATAGGAACATATACAAGCAAGGATATATGTTGTTTCATGTATGGGTATAACACGTGTATAGGATCATATATACACGCACAATGTATGTGTGTAGACTATACACATGAGTCTACACACATGACACATTAACTAGTTGTCCGTTTCACTTCTAAGCTTTGTTCCGTAAATGACATGGAATTTTTTTTTTACGGACAACCAAACACGGGAAAATGCTTTCCGGAAAATGGTTAGTGCTTTTCTGGAAAACTAACATGGTGACCCTGTTGGATCTTTTCCAGATTCATGGCAGATCATGATGCTTGGAGGGAACTTGCTGAAATTTATGTCTCCCTACAAATGTAAGATATTTTTAAATATCTGTTTCCTCGAGGATAATGTTATTAGATATTAGATGGTCACATTTTTTGACAATTTCGTACCTTACCTCTAGTTGAGCTATGTTTCTTTGCTCCTTTCCCCTTATTTTAATAGGTACAAGCAAGCAGCTTTCTGCTATGAGGAGCTAATCTTATGTCAACCAATGACTCCACAACACCACCTAGCATATGCTGATGTGAGTGGCCTGTTACATTATGGTTCTTTTCTTTTTCCACTTGTTTCAATGGAAAGCGTTTAAATATATGTATATATCTATATACTAATATGTTACATATATATATATAGGGTCAGGCTCTCCAGTGCACCGGACTTTTATGCCTAAAAAACCTGTTGATCGCCCTGCTGACCCGCAGGTTTTTTAGGCATTAAAGCCTAGTGCACTGGAGAGCCTTACCCTATATATATATATATCGAGAGAGAGAGGCTTGCTATTCAGGTAGTAGGATAGCATTGTTTGCGATCATAAATGGATAAGAAAAGTCCGTGCCACTTCATTAAGATGTGGGTACTAAAGTAATTTTGCATTGAGGGCACTAAAGTAATTTACTTCAACTCATTTGCTAATTAGTTTAGTATTCCCGTTTTCATTAGTTGGCAGGGACTTTTTTGTCCACAAAGAATGTGCATACGTGAAGTTATATAGTAGGTTAGCATTTCCCATATACACGGTGTTTATTTGTTTTCTAAAGAATTGATTCTACCCAATACATGCTCGAGAAGCGACCTCTAAAACGCGATTCCAGTTCCTGGTGGCCATGTAGTAGTTTCACCCACGGGATACCGACATACCATTCATATTGTCACGTCATTGACAGATTGTCACTGGGATCAAAATACTTGGTCATCATGAGTCAAAATTAATTTTGGCGTCTTCAGAATATGATTATTATACAGCCTGCCTCGACACTATTGAAAAGCAATACCTATAGCCCTCATCTATGTAGCACGGATACGGATACGTGACACGGAGACGACACGACACGATCGGCAAATTCCAAAAATGTAGGATACGGAGACGGCTAGGATACGTCGAATAAAAAAATATTTCTAAAAAATATAATTTAGTCTAAACTAAAAGAAGAAGAAGAAGAGATGATTAAATATCAACATTACATTACATATTCTGATATTCATCCATAGAAACTAGGCAAATAGCAAATAACAACTTACAACATATACTCATAAAATGTTTACAAAACATAACAATTTAGCAGGATACATGCACGGTAGGATACAACGATTAATTCATTATATCTCTGAATTAAATATACAATTTGCAGTTACATGTCCACTCATGTTTCCATAATTCTCAAATAAACCAATTGCTTATCCCCAATTGTACAATATTAAGATTATTGCCTCAAAGTTTTAAAACACATTTCTAATGAGAGGCCACCATGCCGCAGTCACTTGTGTGTCCGGCCATGTCGGCTGCGTGTCCGACACGTGATCAAGGTGTGTCCGATGTTAAAATATTTTAGACACGTTTTATAGCGTGTCTGACACGTGGTGACGCGTGTCCAGCGAGTGTCGGTGTCTGACACGGACACGATACGGAGACGGCACCCAAAGTGAAGTGTCTGTGCTACATAGGCCCTCATTTCAAGCAAGAGTACAAAGATTCGATATGGCTGATAAGCAATATTGCTAACGGTGGTGGAAAAGCCCATTAACCAGTAGCATCTGCTTTCTGGTTGAACATGCTTCTAATATCTGGATTTTCCTCTGAGCTCGTGGTTATAGTCTTCTAGCCCAATATTAAGGCAAAAACTCATATTTGATATTTGTCAAGATTCTTGGGCTTGACCTCCGTATTCCCATCCAAAAGTTCAAGGCATAGATGGACTTGTTTAATATTACACGAGCTCAATAATACAGATGCTACTCCTTATCTTGACTTTCAGCTTTTTTCGTTCTACTGGTAGGAGATATTGGAACTAAGTGTGACAGCTAACATGCATCCTTTGTATTAAATTATTAATTCATATAATCAGCATTAGCGATAAGTAGATAATTTACCTGTTTTACGGAAACTTTAGTATGGATCGTACCCACATTGATCAGTAACTAGTTTATATGTATTGTACCGTGTTTAAATTTATCTTTATGTTACAAATTGTCCTTATCCACCTGTAATCAGCTTACTGTATTATTCATGTTCTAGTAACATACACTGATCCAGTTGGAAAGAAGACCGATGAATATGTAGGGTTCTCACCCGTCCCAGTCTGTCCCTAAAGCAGATGTGCCTAAGTTTTAAAGGTCCAAGGGACCTTGAGATTTCCACATCTAAAGCAGTTGCTCTTTTTTCGTCTGTCTCCCATTTCAACTCACATATCCCATAGTATTGAAATTTTCAAGAAACAGGCAAGATCCTTTGCCTCTGATACCAAATTGATGTCGGACAACTTTGGAAAACTTAGAATGGTGTTAAATTTATTTCTTTCTGTGGTGTGTTTTTGTTACATAAAGTTGAAGTGTTAGGCTTTTATAAGGGCCGATGAAAGCATTGGATATTTGTGAACCAGAAAGAGTCCACTTTCCAAGTGACAGCATGCTAGATCTTCAAAAAAGTCCTCGCGAAAGGTCTAGACAAACTATTCATGTTTTGATGTTTAGATTGATGACCCAAGATAGGGAATTGGAGCTCTTTTATTCTGGAATTAGACCTAGTCTTATAGATACTCCACTCAATTGAAGGATATGAAACAAATTTGACGGTACTTCAAAAGTTGAATTGGCACAATATCACAAAGTGGCCACCCTTGCTCATTGTGGGCCAGACTTGATGTTATTATGCACTAGTTCACAAAGTGGCCACCCTTGCTCATTACTAGTTTAATTTCTGGTATTGGCTATTTGAAGATCTACCTGATCTTACTTACCACGTACCGGAAGAACTGGCAATTTATTGTCCTGCTTATGCTTTTTTACTGTAGTACGAGTGGGCTTGCTTGTACTTAAGATTTCATACTGTCTTACTCCTTTAATACCACTATACTATAGTCTATAACCGTACATATATCCACCTATTTGCCTCTCGCGATTCTATGGTTGTGCTTTGAAGTCTTTCTACACTATTAGCCCTTCTTCATCTGACCCCATTCTATCCCTGGTGGAAAAATCCTCCCTACCCACCAATCTAAAATCAAATGAGTTTTCTAATCTTTGTCATATAACCCACTTACTTTGGTTCTATTAAGTAACCAATTAATCCAAAAGCTTAAGCTGTTAGAGGATGGGCTAACGATTTAGATCAACCTTCAACACCCTCCATCACGTGCGACCATGTCACACACGTGGAGAGGCAACAAACTAAACTCCATCATAGTGGAGACGTAGGAAGCACACGCTTCTAAAAACGTGGCATGTCGTGTGTTGTATCGTGTCCGACACACGGACACGACAGAGCACAATACTTTTTCTAGAGTGTCGACGTGCAATTTTTTTAGGATTTTGTTGTGTCGATGTGTCGTGTCGTGTCGTATCCGTGGTGTGTCCGTGTCCGTGCTTCCACTGGTTACAAATAACAAAGTGCAAACGTGTGCATTAAACCGGGGATGGAGAGTTGAACCCAAGACCTCCCACAAACAAGACCAAATTAAGTCACCAATTACTTGGAAAGCTTAAGCTGTTAGACAATGGGTCCAACAATGTGTATCACCCTTCAACAGGTTCTCACATGCATTAGCATAGCCTTGTTGCTAATTACGGCCTGTGTTTGGTATGGAGCACTAGCTTCTTAAATCCCTGACTTTTGATTGGTGGAATTGCTTGCTACCTTTTCCCCTATTGTAAGAGAGAGTCGTATCTGTATGTAGATACATTTCTCACTCACTTGTTGGGTGGTTAGTGTTCAAAATACTCAGATTTAGCTCTTGCCCCTGCTTCCGAATCGTATTATTCCTTATGTATTCTCATTCTTCAGGTTGGAAAAGCCTTACTCTATCTTATATTCTTTTACACCATTACTTGTAAAGAGACATTTACCTAGGGAAAAAGGAATATACAGAGGCAGGTCTAGGCAAGATTTTTTTTCCCCTGATAGGAAGTCTAGGCAAGACTTAAATAGCAGTTTGTACTTTTTCTAGCCACCTGAACATGTAATATAGGTACAACCTGATTTATATAGTGGTAACATTGAGGTAAATAACAAAGCCACGATTTATGGTAAAATTGACAATTTGTGGGTCATTTGGATTATTTGTTTAAGGCTTGTGTTTTGAACTCTAGAAACTAATTTTACTAGTCAAAAGCCTGCCATTTTAGGAGCACGTACTATCCTCTGCTTGTATAGTATTTATGTAATTTCCAAATGACGTAGCCATCAGTGTTCTAAAAATCGGCTAGGCGGTGTCCGACCGCCGAGATTTTCCCTAGGCGTTTGCGAAAATCGGCCAGTGGATTAGTCGGCCTCTAGGCGGGCTAGGCGGTGCTAGGCGGGCTAGGGTGAGAATACTAGAAAATCTTATTTGGTTCTGACTCTTTGGAAAAAAAAACTCTTAAAACATTAGTATATATATATATATATACTTAAGGTTTAAGTTAATTATGGAGAGATCCCTAGTAGTTTTTTAAATATTAAAACCTTCTAATAATCTTTACTTATTTTCAAAAAACACCACATAACCGTTATATATATATACACATATTTATATATTATTTGAACTACAAATCTATAATTATTTTAATTAACACCACATAACTTGTATATATATCTATTATATAATTAATTTTATTTATAAAAAAAAATCTGCCTAGGGGGCCTAGGCGTCTGCCTAGGCGCTAGGCCCCCCTCCGCCGCCCGACTAGCGCTTAGCGATTTTTAGAACATTGGTAGCCATCTCCCATCCTTCAAACCCGAAATTTTTTGTTCTGTCTAGAAAAAACCTTACCATAACCAAAGCAGAACTTACACGTTTAATCAGTAAATTCCTTTTCCTTCAAAAGTCAACTTGCCAGGCTGAGAAACAAATTATATTTCCACCTGCTAGGAAAAATATAATTATAATCATTGAATAATGCTGATAGAGATGCTCTGGTGTCTTGCCTCAGCTTTTGGGTTGTGCACCATGTTTTTACATTTTTTTAAATTAGTAAAACTAAATGTACTCAAAAGCGCCAATAGGGAAGAAGAGATATGAATGTGGCAAAATACATCTAAAATTAAGAGGAAAACTCTACGGGCTAATCTACAAAAATCTTACATATATGAATCTAAAGCCTTCCTCGTGGAAATGCAGCAATACAGATTCATCAGAAACAGCCTGAATAGGGAAGAAGAGTCCGAACAAACACCCAAAAAAATATAACCAATCGTCAGCCCGTTTGAGGTTGAATTCTAACGGAAGAATCCATCATACAGCCTCGGTCCTACTTTTTCGTGCATTTTGAAAAACGTGTTTATGTTATTCTCGTAAAAGAACAGTTACTACTTCCATGAGAGCGTAAGAACACTATAATAGGTAGAAACGCAATACAAACATGTCTTTCTGGGTGAATTTGAAGCAGCAAGAGCTGATAAAAGTATTGCGAAATTTGATGCGGACTTGAGTGTCATAATTCATTACCTCCATCATACTCTTAAAAAATAAATAAATGCCTCCATCACCTGGTCATGTTAGTTATCCTAGCTTCCTGAAACTTGATGGAAATGAACTTTGGGACTAATTGGGAGATGGATCATAGGGGCAGTGGGGTTGAGAGAAATTGCCAAAACTGGGGGGCTGCTTGGGAATGTCCTTTTTTTTTATTTGTAAGTGAATGCCCATTTTTTGGAGTCCGTTCCCAGTCATATCTCTCTTTAGAACTGGTTCTTTGTCAAACTAACATAACCTTGGTTCTCACAAAAGCGACATAGAAAGTGAGAGGGACTGAACCATATCCTATTTTAAGCATTCCCAAACAGGCTCTTAGTGTCTAATATAAGCAGTAGAGAGATTGCAAAAACTTGAGGGGGATGTAAATGGTTACATGGCTTGGCATCGAAGGGGTGGGTCCTTTACAGGCATGCTTATAAAGATCTATTTTAGCACTTCTCTTATTAAGGCATAATCTATGAAATACGGACTCTTCGAAAAGGCCGCCGCACCTGCACTTACTGTGCACCCGTACTGGGTGCCCTGTGGATTCTTTGAGTTCTTTTGGAGTGGCTCGGGCTTTTTTTGTAGCGTTCTTTTGAAAAAAAAAACCACAAGTTTTTCATACAATTTTGAAAACTTTGGGAGTTTAAAAGAGAAATAATAGAAAATAATTATCTAGGGTATACACTAATGCACTAATAGTTATAAAATAATTTGTATACAGTCAGGCTCTAAATAGGGCGCCCTCTCTTTAATAAAGAGAAGACTTCTGTTTTAGCCGTCGTATTGTGTTTTCATTAATGGCAGTTTTGTCATTTCACAATTTTTAAACACAATCTGACGGTAAAAACAAAGGCCGTCCCTTTAATAAAGAGAGGTGACCCTCTTTAGAGAATCTTTGAATTTGTATATACTATATAAAAATTTATTTTTAATATTTTATCCAAGTACACCCACCGCACCCGCACCCTTACTTTTTGGAAAATTGGCGAATCTCTCGCACCCGCATCCCCATATCCGAATCCCCTCACCCGCACCGGTGCTACCTAGGGCATAATGGATGGTAGATTGGAATTTCCTGTTCCAATTCACAATCCTGTGGATTTAGTATCAGACTAACTAGGCTTGGCCATGCCCTAAGTTTCCTTCCCTGAATTTTAATCAACTTGTATTATCAAATAAATCTTGGTGTGGCATAGTACATGTCCAATGCTGTCAGTTTTGAACAGTATCCATTAAACTTAATCCACTTGTTTGGCTGTCATTCTTTCAAACAGGTGCTTTACACACTTGGTGGACTAGAAAACCTTCAGACAGCCAAGAAATATTATGCATCTACCGTAGACTTGACTGGTGGCAAGAACACAAGAGCTCTTCTTGGCATTTGCTTGGTGACTCTCTCTCTCTCTCTCTCTCTCTCTCTCTCTCTCTCTCTCGTGTGTGTGTGTTTTGGTGGGGGCGGGGTGGGCGGGGTGGGCGAAGGGTAATGTTGGTTTTGTTTTGTGCTTGATGTTGCTGTCACATCTTAAATATCTCCTAGATGAATTGTTCTATTGAGTTTTATATCTTGGCCATCCTTTAAGGTTCTGTTTGGTTCTTGGATTTAGTGAGAGAGGAAAAAGAAAATACTAGGGAAATTACTTTTTCTTTAAGGAAAATAAGGAATGAAAAATTATGTAAGAGTTTTGAATTTTGCGAGTCAATTTCCTTCCTCTTTCTTGAGTTCCTTTTACATTTTTTGATTTTGATTTTTATAAATTTTTATATTTTTAAGCATCAGGGAAAGTAGCAGGGAATAGATCTCCTTTTTTGCTTTCTTTTCCTTTTGATTTTCTTTCCCTAAATCCATTAACCAAACAAAGCCTTGTTTTTTTTTTTTTTGGTTACCAAGTTGTGGAAGCTGAAGTAACTTTTTTGGTGCTGTTATTTTAGTGTACGTGTGCCATCAGTCAGCTGACAAAGGGGCGGAACAAGGAGGACAAGGAGAGCCCAGAGCTGCAATCTCTGGCCGCCACTGCCTTGGAAAAAGCTTACAAGCAGATTGCTCCCACCAAGCTCCCTCTGCTTACTTCCACCTTAAAGAACTTGAAAATCTCTTCATAACTGAGTTGTTGAATTTCTCATTATTGCCTCACTTGTGTCAACTATAACTTAGGCAAATTTTCCGATTTTTTCAACTAGATTTACGTTTCCCTTTTGTTTCAAATACGATGATATGATGTAATTTTTTTTGTCCTTTTTCTTAACGCTTCTATTTTTATTCCCTACTGCAAAATATTGAAAGTTTTTGGTTTGATATTCCAGCTGCATGTTCTAGAATTGGATCCTGAGACATGTCCTCCTTTGTATTACCTGTGCTAAAATCGTTTTCATGTTTAATATTAAGTGGACAGAGTTACTTAAATTAAATGTCTTTTGAAAGGTGGTGTAATGCTATGGCTCGCTAAACTGACTGGAGTGTCTGCAATGGCTCGGTATAGGGCACGGTGGCACGTGGAGGTTGTTAGTTTAGCCACTTCGAATTCTTTGGTTAATGGAATCACTATCGAAAGGTCCGGATGGTCAAAACCCATGTATCCAAAAGTCGTCCCTCCACTGCATGCTGAGTGCAAAGTATCTGGCGAAAAAGATACAAGCTGTGCAAGGAGAAAAGGACAGTCCTGTGAAATTATTAAGGAAACTGCAGACATCACTATTGCAAAGCATATAAACAGTGAGTCCAGGGTCAATTAAAAGAGAATACTAGCAAAGAGAGCCATGGAAATGGAAATGTCTTAACAGTGGAAATGATACTATACATACATTTATGGGATGTTGTGAATTTGATTGGACTAATTCACAGTTTGTACAACATTTCGAAGTAGAAATCCATTATTTTGAATTCTGTACCAAAAGTCCGGAAGGATATTGATTTTATTTTTATTTATTATTTATTATTTTATTATTTTAATATATTTTATTTTATTTTAAATCCATGCACTTCCTACCACGGACAATCTCTTCAGAAGAAAATCTGTTGAGTCTCCCTATCTGCCCTGTCTGCAATACTTAATCTGAATCTATTGAGCATATATTATTATTATTATTAATACAACCAAAATTGTCCAGTAATCCAGTGCTCCAGGCCTGAACTCCCGACCTACAGGTCTGACCTCCGGTGCTTCAGGCCTGACCTCCCGATCTCCAGGTCCGACCTCGCCAACCTCCAGTGTTTCGGGTCCGACCCCGATCGACCGACTGACCGACCGACCGACCTCTAGTCCAGGGCCCCGGGTCCAACTAGGGATGGCAACGGGGCGGAGTTGGTATAGAGTCCCCCTGTACCAACTCCTACTCCGTTCATTTTCTTCTTACTCCGATTCCGCCCCGTCCCGTTTAAGTAAAATACCAACTCTCACTCCACTCCTAATCCATTTACTATCGGGTACTCTTATTACACTCTTACTCTGTTTGTTATTCACCATTCCACAATTAAATGTTCTTTATTAATTCAAAACCCACTTATATTTTAGCTTAATTTCCTAAAAATCACTTTCACACAAATGATTCTAAATTTGTTAATCACAACTTAGAAAATAAATATTAATATTGCAGAGAAATAGATGTATATATATATGCCCTAATTTGTTGTAAATAACTATAAGTATGAGGGTAGTTTAGTAACTTAATGATTTAATCGGGGCAGGGCGAGTTTTAAATGGTAGTATTTCATGGATACAAACTCTGCCCCGACTCCTATAGGGTTTTTTTTTCCATACCAAATCCACTCCTACTCCTATTATTAACTCTTCCAAACCCATTCCATTAGGAGAGGAGCGGGTTGGAGGTCCAGCGCGGTGGAAAAAATTGCCATCCCTAGGTCCAAAACCCAACCTATGGGCAGAATACGTAGTCCGATTACAATACAGTTCAGGTCCATCTTAGTTAACTCAGTGGCGCGTCCCAAACTGATCGGACTCCAATAGTTTCCTAAATCAGCTAGGAAACCTTCCAGATACGCATAAACAGTTTCCTAATCAGATTAGGAAGCCTTTTGGATATGCAGCCATCATTACAAGCTGTCAACAGTTTCCTAAAGTGACTAAAATACCTTGTAAGGGAGGACTCTTCTTTTATAAAAGGATCCTCTCACCCCCATTAGGGGGGATCCCCAATTAGAAGATGATCAGTCTCTCTATAATAGAAACCCTAGCTTTCTATATTGTCAAGCCTCTCCCAAGAAACCTAAATATCATCCCTGCATGGCCGACCCTTGGTAGTTCCAAGCACCACTGTTAGATCACCAAGGTCCTTTCAGCGGTTTCTTATACTTAGTGGAAGTGCTCTCACGCACACGTAGACGTAGGTTCCTTCATTAACAAGACCAAACCACATATAAACACGTTGCCTATATTTCTCTCTCCCTTTCTTCTATGCTTTTAATATGCTCTTAAACCCTAAATTTGACCAGTACCAAAAATTACATCATCAGCTTGGCACCGTCTGTGAGAAACGATATTTTTTCCTCCAAAACATATCCTGCGACTAATACACAATGGTTGAAAACATGGTCAAAAGTTTGGGAAACCAGCAGTCCAGCAGTTCGAGCAGTTCTGGGAAACCAGTAACCCAGCAATTCGAGTAGTCGGAAACCAGCAGTTCGAGCAGTTCTGGGAAACCAACAGCCCAGTAGTTCGAGCAGTCCTGGGAAACTAGCAGCCCAGCAGTTTGAGAACAATGAGAAGTTCTGGGAAACAAGCAGCCTAGCAGTTCCAGCAGTCCTGAAGCTAAAGCAGATTATTGCTGCAGTCACTCAACTCAATGAAGGATAGAGTCATACATAACAATAAATCGATGACTTGGTGGCCACATAGTGGATAGTCCTGCCTAGTCAGGAAGAAATTCCATTCACTGACCCAACTAACTATGCAAACACTGAACTGGGCAGAGTACAGACCTTGATCAGAGACCTGGAAAGGTGGTCAGGTAATCTTAACCTGACCTCCAGTTCATAGCGGCCAGGTCCGGTAATCTAGACCCGACCTCCAGTCTCGAGCGATCAGGGTCCGAAAATTCTGACCCGACCTCCAGTTCATAACGGTTATGTTTGTTGATCCCGACCTGACCTCCAATTTATAGTGGTCAGGGTCCGACAATCATGACCTGACCTCCAGTTCGTAGCGGTTAGGACCGGCAATCCCGACCAGACCTCCAGTCTCGAGTGGTCAGGACCGGCAATCCTGACCAGACCTCTAGTCTCGAGCGGTCAGAGTCCAGCAATCCCGACTCGATCTCCAGTTTATAGCGGTCAGGTCCGGCAATCCCAACTTGACCTCCAGTGAGCGGTCAGGGTCTGGCAATCTCGATCTAACCTCTAGCTTCCAACGGTCAGGGTCCGGCAATCTCGAGTTAACCTCCAGTTCACAGTGGTCAGGTCTGGTAATCCTGACCCGACCTCCAGTTTACAATAGTCAGGGGCTCGGTGATCCCGACCCGACCTCCAATTCATAGCGGCCAGGTCTGGCAATCCTGACCCGACCTCTGATTTATAACGGTCGGTGGCTCAGTGATCTTGACCCAACGTCTAGTCTCAAGCGGTCAAGGTTCGGCAATCCCGACCCGATCTCTAGCCTCCAGCGGTCAGGTCCGGCGATCCTGACCCGACCTCCAATTTACTACGGTCAAGTCTGGTAATCCCAACCTAACCTCCAGTTTACAACAGTCAAGGGCTCTGTGATCCCGACCCAACCTCCAGTTTCCAACAGTTATGGTCAGGTAATCCTGACCCAACCTTTAGCCTCATGTTGTCAGGGTCCGGCAATCCTGACCCAACCCCTAGTTTACAGCGGTTAAGGGCTCAATGATCCCGACCTGACCCGACCTCCTATCTCCAACAGTCAAGGTGAGCCCAACTACAATGGTACTTTTTCGCCGACCATAGCACACGACTCCACAGACTATGTCAAAGAGCTCCTACAAAGATTTAGATTGCCTAGCCGATTCTCGAAGCACAACAAAAGTCCTTGGTCACTCCAAGTCACCAAAAAGACCACCACATGGCGAAAGTCCTCGGTCAACCCGAGACAAAACTCCACTTAGGCTCAAACTGACGATAGAGGATATTAAAGCCTCTTAGGTTAGCCCATGATAGAGGAGTACAAGAAATCCCTAAAATCTATACATTTTGGGTCTCCAATTAGGCCCAAATTGACGATAGAGGTGACTAAAGCCCTTAGGTTGGCCCACGATAGAGGAGCTAAATAAGGACCCTAAAGCAACTCGCTTTAGGTTGGCTCTACACCAACAATCTTGACGAAGGTTTATTGGGCAGAAGATAACCATCCTGGGAGCTAAACAAAGGCCCTAAAGCAACGCGCTTTAGGTCGGCCCTACCAACATGGTCAAACTCTTCTACCAACGGCCTTGATGAAGGCTTACTGGCCAGAAGATAACCATCCTGGGAGCTAAATAAGACAAAGGACCCTAAAGCAACACACTTTAGGTCGGCTTACCCAAAATGGTCAAATTCTTTTACCAACAACCTTGACGAAGGCTTACTCGGTAGAAGACAACCATCCTGGGAGCTAACTTAAACATAACACTCCGAATTAGGTTAAGTCTCAACTCTTAGCCAATTCCCGAGCACTCAAAAATACTTTGAATTAGGCTAAGTCTTAACTCTTAGCCAATTCCCGAACAATTCAAAAGACTCAGAAGTTCCAAGATAAACTCCCCGAGTAATCACAGTGTTACTAGTCTTAACACATTACTGATACAAGGGTGACTCATCAAGATCTGCTGACTTTAAAATATAAGGTGCATTACTCCCTGAAAAAATCCAACTTTGCAAATATCAAACAGTGGTAAGCAGAATCGACAGATTTCCCAACTTGACCCGATATAGCATTAGGCCAACCTTAGAAATGGGAGGCAACTGGTACGCCCAAAATTGTCCAATAATCCAATTTATGTGGGCTGATATTTGTAATATATTGGCTCGATAAAGAATAGAATTAGTCAATCTTAGTCCCATATCGCTGATTTTATCTGCATTTGTGTTATAATAACTTTCTTTACACAATGATACATTTTCCATGGTATGTTGTTGTTGTGTTTAGTGCAGTTTTATGTAGGTTCTGAAGCTAGATTAGGTTACAGGTTGAAAAGGGATAGCTCAGAAATAGAGAGGACATTTCAAAGTAGAAATTCAAGTCCCAATCGATTGCCATCCTTTGGCAATTGATTGACATCTCTTCCCGGCCAATTTTTTGCCATTCATGAGCAATCGATTGTCATATAAAACCAATCGATTGCTTCTAAAGCCAATCGATTGGTTGGGACTGGCAATCAAACCTCTTTAATAGAGCAAAATCTTAGCAAATCATGGTTTAAGACGATGACCAGCTGTTACGAATGTACCTGGACATTCTCTACTCATGGATTGGAGTAGTATATATAGGTGTAAGAGAGGGGAGTCTAGGGTTGGCTAATGGTGTACTTGTTTTGTAGGTTTATTCGAGAGATTGTTCACTTTGTAATACAGTTGGAAGCTTTTACAATCTGCACTTTGATTTTGGGATTCTTTTCAGGTTTTATTCATACAGTATTCTTGTTCTAAACTTAGTAGTTATACCTCTAGTTTAGTCCTCTGTTGAACCTCCATTATAATTTCATTGTTCATGATCAATTCCATGTCTAGATATTATTTTATTATCATGTCCTAAGCCATTTATATTTTTGCACCTTTTAATATGTTAGAGTAGATTCGTGGTTAGGAATAATGTGATGAAACATTGTTACGCAGCCACTGCCATGAATCAGAATGATAGTCAGTGGCAATAGATTGGACACAGAACCCAATCGATTTCCATAGGCTCAGAGCTAAATGATTGGTATCCTTGAAGGAAAAAATAGGTTTAAAAATTATTTTAAACATGCAGCGAAAAGATTAAGTTTCAAAAACTTTATTGGTAGCCCTGATCTACCACTCGTTAACTCTATTGATGCGTACAAGAGAGGGGATAAGAATTATACCTCACAGTCTTGAATCCAATTATGAAATCTCTGACTTCCAGCAGCCTCCACTAGATGGTCTTTACTCTTATGACTCCTACGGATGCTCCCGGAGATGTTAGGGTTGGTGGGAACCCTAACAGAGAGGATAGAGTAGGTTTGCGAGCCTAAAACAATTTCTGCAGCTTCTGGTATGATAAATCATCGAACTCAGATTTCTAGATGCAGCTGCCCTATTTATAGATTCCCAGAACCGACCTTACGTTCAAGCGATTAAAGTGGCTTCGATCGATCAAATCTTTGATCGATCAAACCTGTCTAGACTTCAATCGATCGAGACTCCTTCGATCGATCGAACTTATCTTGACAAGATCCTCATGTGCCTTTCCAAGCATCCTAGTGGAACTAAGAGTGGGACCTCCTAAGCTCTTTATTGTTGGCTCAGACAAGTTATTAATTCCCATGACCAAACTCTTTGATCAGCAAACTAACCAGCTGGTCAGTTAACGTTTACTCCACTATAAAATGATAACTGAACTCCAACACAAAAAAACATATCCGAATCGATAACTAGACTTGTATGGTGTACTAATGTCCCTCTACCATCAGCATTCATAGTAATAATCAGGTAGTCGGATAACTATTACAGTCAACCTGAATCATGATTACTTCTTGTATTCCTTGAGACCCATTCACCTCTCATGATTACCAAGCATGTTGATAACTACTTATCAATAAGACTACAATTCTCAGTAATCAACTTGGTGACATTTTCAAAGGAATGCTTACTCTTTAACAGAGGGTAGATTCTATCTTGACAATATATGTTCACAACCCTATGAACATGAAATACCCAACATACCTAGGTGTTGATCTTTTGTTGACCTCACTGATTGGTATGTCAAAGCAGTCATATCCAAAGTCTGTGTTCATAATCGTCTCAAGATTGAGAACACGTACCTTATACAAGTTATGAGTTCGTTGTTGGAAAAACCGTTTTAAGTTCTAAGTTTAAACGCGCAGCGGAAAAATCAAGTTATGAAACTTAATTGGCATGCCCGGATCTACTACCCATCAACTCTATAGATGCGCACAAGAGGGGACAAAAATTATACCTTACTGTCTTGAACCCAATTCTGAAATCTCTGACTTCCAACAGCCTCTACTAGATGGTCTTCACTCTTATGACTCCTATGGATGCTCGCAGGAAGGGCTAGGGTTGGTGGGAACCCTAATGGAGAGGATACAGAAGGTCTTGGGGCTCCAAAACAGTTTCTGCAGCTTCAGACGTTCAAAACGACGAACAACATTTTTTTTAGAACGCAGCTGCCCTATTTATAGATTCCCAGAACCGACCTAGCTCTCGAGCGATCGAAGTGGCTTCGATCGATCGAACATTCGATCGATCGAACCATCTTCAATCGATCGAACCTGTCTAGACTTCAATCGATCGAGACAACTTCGATCGATCGAACCTGTCTTGACATCATCCTCATTTGCCTTTCCAAGCATCCTAGCGGAGCTAAGAGTGGGACCTCCTAGGCTCTTTATTGTTGGCTCAGATCAGTTGATTAACTCCCATGACCAAACTCTTTGATCAGCAAATTAATCGACTGATCAGTTAACGTTTACTCCACTATAAAACGATAACTGAACTCCAACGCAAAAGAACATATCCGAAGCGATAACTAGACTTGAATGTTGTACTAATGTCCCTCTACCGTCAGCATTCGCAATCATATTCAGGTAGTCGGATAAACAGTTACTGTCAACCTGAATCATGATTACTTCTTATAATCCTTGAGTCCCATTCACCTCTCATGATTACCAAACATGTTGATAACTCTTATCAACAAGACTGTAGTACTCAGTAATCGACTTGGTGACATTCTCAAGGGAATGCTTACTCTGAATCAGAGGGTAGATTCTATCTTGACAATATATGTTCACAACCCTATGAACATGACATACCCAAGATACCCAGGTGTTGATCTTCTATAGACCTCACTGATTGGTAAGTCAAAGCAGTCATATCCACAGTCTGTGTTCATAATCGTCTCAAGATTGAGAACACATACCTTATACAAGTTATGAGTTCCTATTGACTGTTGACAACATTGAGCGTCAATAGGAAACTCAGGTCCGTCAATGCACTATAAGCACTAGCATACTAACCAAGAGTCACACTCTAGTGATTGAGATTTATCACTCCATCCAATGGTAGTTAATGATGCTACAGTGTATACCTGATGAGATATCCAGTCTCATCATCCACTGTGACAAGCTTTAAGTATCAAAGAATAGTAATTCGTATCTCATTGTATGTATCTCATACACACACGAAATACTTACTATGATACTTATGGATTAAATAATCATCTCATGAAAGAAACATACATCATAAAATGTAAAGCTGATATCCATATATTAAAATGCTAATGTCTAATACATATAGTAATAGTTTGAGGGCACAAACCCAACATTCGTATCGATTGTTGACAGTCTTAAGTGTCAATTGGAAAGCTCAGGTCTGTCAATGCACTATAAGTACTAGGATATCAACTAAGAGCTATACTCTAATGATTGAGATTTATCACTCCATCCAATGGTAGTTAATCATGCTACAATGTAAACCTGATGAGATATCCAGTCTCATCATCCACTATTATAAGTTCTAAGTATCAAAGAATAGTAATTCGTATCTCACTTGCATGTATCTCATACACACACGAATTACTTACTATGATGCTTAAGGATTAACAATCATCTTATAAAAGAAACATACATAATGAAATGTAAAACTGATGTCCATATATTAAAATGTCAATATCTCATACATAAAGTAATGGTTTGAGGGCACAAACCCAACAAACTCCCACTTACACTCATAACCATTGAGGACTACATCTGAGACCTAAATTATCTAGATGACGATCAAAGACCTTCTGTGGTAAGGCCTTTGTAAACGGATCTGCAAAATTGTTAGCGGTGGAAATCTTGGCGACAGTGACATCTCTACATTGAACAATATCTCGGATTAGATGATATTTCCGCTCTATGTGCTTTCCCTTTCTGTGGTTCCTTGACTCCTTGGATTGAGCTACTGCCCCACTATTATCACAGTATAGCGTAATAGGTGACAGTGATGCTGGTACCACCTCGAGTTCTATGAGGAACTTCTTGAGCCAAATAGCTTCCTTTGCAGCTTCACAAGCAGCCACATACTCAGCTTCTGTAGTTAAGTCTGCAATGCATTTCTACTTCATGCTCCTTCAATTAACAGCACCACCTCCTAAGGCAAAGAGATGTTCGGATGTTGACTTCCTCGAATCGTTATCTGACATAAAGTTCAAGTCAGTGTATCCCACTGGAATTAACTCATCACTGCCATACATAAGCATGTAATCTTTAGTCCTTCTCAAGTGCTTAAAAATGTGCTTAATGGATGTTTAGTGCTCTGAACCTGGATTCGATTGATACCTGCTAACCATGCTAGTGGCAAAGTAGATATCTGGTCTAGTGCATAACATCGCATACATGAGACTTCCTACTGCCGAAGCATAGGGAACTCCTGCCATGTGATTCTTCTCCTCCTGTGTCTTTGGACACTGGTCCTTAGAGAATGTCATGCCTGAAAGGTAATAAACTTTTCTTTAAATTATTCATTGAACACCTAGTTAGCACCTTATCGATATAACCAGCTTGAGATAATCCCATTATCTTTTGCTTGTAATCCTAAAAGAGCTTTATCCCAAGAATATAGCCCGCCTCTCCTAGATCCTTCATATCAAAAGTACTAGCTAGCCAAACCTTGACCGTTGACAATGCCGCTACATAATTCCCAATGAGTAGAATGTTGTCAACGTAAACCACAAGAAAAGTCACCACTTTTTCTTCACACTTCTTGTATACACAAGGTTCATTCAAGTTCTGTATGAAACTAAATGATTTGACCGCTTGGTCAAAATGAATGTTCCTACTCCTGGATGCCTGCTTAAGCCCATAAATGGACTTTTGTAACTTGCATACCAAGCTACCTTTCCCATCAGCTATGAACCGTTCTGGTTGCTGCATATAGATGTTCTCCTCAAGATTGCCATTCAAGAATGCAGTCTTGACGTCCATCGTCCAGATATCGCAATCTAGGCATACAACAATGGATAAGAGTATTCTGATGGACTTAATCATAGCTACCGGCAAGAAGGTTTTCTAATAGTCAATGAGTATAACCTTTCGCTACAAGCCTTGCCTTAAAGGTCTCAATCTTTCTATTAGATCCTCTTTTTCTCTTGTAGACCCACTTACAGCCAATGGGTTTAAAATTGGCTGGAAACTCTACAAGATCCCAGACCTGATTAGAATCCATGGATTCTAATTTAGCCTTCATAGCTTTAACTCAACGAGCTGAGTCAACATCAGCCATCGCCTCTTCATATGTGGTAGGATCAGATTCAGATTCTATTAAGACTGCTTCAAAAACTTCTCCTGAGAACATGTATCTGTCAGGCTGGCTGACCATCCTCCCACTACGACGAGATACCGTTACGGGAATAGGTGAAGAAGTAGTATTTTCTTGTGTTACATCATTATTAACTACAGGTAGGATTGAGGGCTCTCCTTCTATCTCTTTAAGATCTATTCTTCCCTTAGGTTTATGGTTCATGATATAATCATTCTCTAAGAAAACAATGTTTGTACTAACAAACACTTTTTGTTCTCTTGGATTATAAAAATACCATCCATAAGTACCCTTTGGATACCCTACAAAATAACTTACTTCCGATCTAGAATCCAACTTGCTCATCTTTCCTTTTAGCACATGTGTCAGACACCCCCATATCCAGAGATGTTGCAAAGAAGGCTTGTGCCCAATCCACATTTCCTGTGGTGTCCTGGGAACATATTTGCTTGGTACCAGATTTAGTATGTCTGTAGCGGTTTCTAAAGCATAACCCCAAAGGAATATGGGCAACTCGGAATAACTCATCATTGACCTAGTCATGTCTAAAAGAGTCTGATTCTTTCTCTCCCCTGCACCATTCTACTGAGGCTTACCAGATGCAGTTAATTGTGACAGAATCCCATTCTGTACGAGGTGATCAATAAACTCATTAGAGAGGTACTCGCCACCTTGATCAGATCGAATGACCTTGACATGTGTGCCCAATTGCTTCTTTACTTCAGCCCTAAACTCTTTAAACTTTTCAAAGGCTTTAGACTTATGCTGCATTAGGTATACATATCTATACCTGGAGTGGTCATCAGTAAATGTTATGAAATACTCATAACCACCCCGTGCTCTAACAGTGAAACAAGACTCATCTTACCCTCTAAACAAGACTCACAGACTTCCATTGGTTTGAGAACCAAATCGCCTAAGACCCCCTCTTTGACTTATCTGCGAATTCTATTTAGATTGATATGGCCAAGCCTTATATGCCAAAGCCTTGTTGGATTAGTGGAAGGTTCCTTTCTTTTAGATGGTACAGCTACCACTGAGTTATTAAGTTCCATACAAGAATCTTTAGAAACATTAGGAGTAATCACATACAAACCATTTGATTTGACACCAGAACAAATAAAAGAACCATTTCTTTTAATCACAACTTCAATTCTAAAATGAAAATAATAACCATTATTCAATAAATTAGAAACTAAAATTAAATTACGTCGCATTAAAGGGATGTAAAGTACATCTGATAAAATCAAAACATTATTGTCTGAAAATTCTAAAGCTACTACTCCTATAGCAACCACAGAAACGGTTGCAGATCCTAGAGTCAGCACGATTTTCCCATCACTGCATTTCTTGGTTGATCTAAACCCCTGCAACGAATTATAGATATGATTAGTCGCACCAGAATTAATGCACCAAGTGTTTGAAGTATCCGTTATAAAACTTGCTTCAATCACATGTGATTCAATCATACCTTAAAACCTTGTTGCCAAGAATTATGGACAATTCCTCTTCCAGTGGCCCTTCTCACCGCATTGAAAACACTTTCCTTTGCCTTGGCCACCAACCTTTTGCTTACCCTTACCTTTACCTTTTCCTTTAGATTTTGCAATCTTAGGGACTAGTCCAACACTTGGACCACCAGTGCTAGCTTTCTTCTTCCCTTTATTTCCTTTTGGTGTAGATTGGGAGGAGGAAGAGCCTTTTTCAATGTTCAAAACGTTGCCCCCGAGTTTGATCACTCCTTCCACTACCAGAAGAGTCATCAATTCGCTCATTGAAAAATTCATTTGATTCATATTATAGTTGAGTTTAAATTGAGCGAATGAAGGCGACATCGAATTGAGGATCATATCAACTTGGGTCTGTGTGTCGATATTGGCACCCAGGGTCTCCAGCTCGTTCAAATAACCAATCATCTTTAAAACATGTTTTTTTTACTGGAGTTCCTTCCGACATCTTAGCACTCATTATCTTCTGCATAGCTACCTGCCTAGCAGGCCTGCCATGCTCCCCAAACATCTTTTTCAGGGATTCGATAATGTCACTGGCAGAATTATTTGACTGAAACTAATGTTGCAACACACCAGCCATTGAGGCTAGAATGTAGCAACGAGCCATTCCATTCGACTTCTTCCACTTGTCGAACTCATGTTTGGTAGTAGCCGAAGCACTTGCTGCGGGTTCTTTAGGGCATAGGGTGATGAAGACATAAATGTGATCCTCCATAGTTAATACAATGTCAAGGTTTCATTTCCATGCAGTGTAATTATTTCCAGTTAACCTGTTCTGAGTGAGTATAGTGGCAAGAGGACTAAATGCAGATCCAGACATTATGATTTACTGAAAAATCAAAAAGACAAAATAAATATGGATATCAGAATTTGAAAATTTTGAAATAAACGAATCCATAAAACTCTTATTAAAAAAAAAAATCTCCATAATATCAAAACGAAAAAGTAAAGCCTCCGTGTGGCGGTCAATACTCGATCTTTCGATCAATCGTGACTTGTTCGCTATGCAACTCTTGCAAAACAAGTTATGATTCCCGAACCAATTTGATCTCTAAGTTTTTGAATAATGCCCCATGTGAGATCCCTTATCCATAGCTTAGTTGGTGTATACCATTAACAAGGATCCAATCACAACTGCCTCAAGTAGTGCCTCCGTGTGGTGGTCACCCTCTAACACGTATGATTGATCCTATCCATAGGAAGTTCACATCTAGTAACCAATGAGTAGTGTACCCTCCGTGTAGAACGATCACCCCTGGCGAGGGGACACAGAATGCACTACTCATCTTACAGTGAACCGTTAATGGAAGAACGTGGGTGTTATTTATAAGACCCTCTCCCACTATATTTGGTAAATAAGGATTTTACTTTTTAGAAAAATGTTTCTACTCATTGACCATAAACATCCGATGTCTATTAATGAGATAAACGTTTTTTTTTAAATTTTATTTTAGAAAACTTGTTTTTATTATGCATGTAGTAACAACATATTAAATATTGCAATCACAAACAAGCATATAAAAACAAAAAAAACTAAAATGAAATAAAGACATTCATATGCCTTTATCTCCCATGGCTCTTTCTCCATAGAAACTCCTCTTAGTTTGCTCGCCTCCGGCTCCATCTTCATGGACAATAGCTTGCTCTTCCATCTTTATGGATTTTCTAATTCTATTACATTGGACCTATGCTTCTTTAGAAGCTTACAATTTATCTAGTAAAAGAAATAGCAACAATAGAATAAAAAGGCTAGGGAAACCGGTGCGATTTTCCTTTTCATAGGATTGAAGTCGCAGCACCCTTTACACATGCCTTAATACCAAACCAAAATTAATACAAAACTTAAAACAGAAGTTGGTGCTATGGGAGATAGCGGACTAATTTTGCTACAAAAAGGGTTAGTCGTACGCACATCCATGCATATATAACAAACATATGAAACTATTGGAACTCCTAATTGATTCACATAGTACATAAACTCTTTACGTACTGAATTAGAACTTAAAACAACATCTTAGTTCTCTGTCTCACTTTGATCGATCGACAAAGGTTCGATTGATTGAACATAGTTCAATCGGTTGAACTTTCTTTTTCACAGAATGTTTTGAAACATTTATAAAACATTTAAAATGAAAGTAAATAATTTTTAATTCTTTTAAAATTGTGAACAGAACACCTGGACAGAGAATCAGTCTCGATCAATCGAACCCTATTCAATCGATCAAACAAAATAAAGTTCGATCGATCAAAATCCATTCAATCGCTTGAGAGCAAAGAGGTTCAATCGATCGAACATACTTCGATCGATCGAACCCATCATGCATCCAATACAAACACAAATTTTCTGCTTCGAGAACACTATAAAAACAGATCTGTGATGATGCAGTTTTAAAAATAGTTCTAAAATCAACATGAAAATCAAAACTAGTGTTCCAAAATGCATATATAGATCCAAACAAGCCCGACTCTGATACCAATTGAAGGAAAAAATAGGTTTAAAAATTATTTTAAATGCGTAGCGGAAAGATTAAGTTTCAAAAGCTTTATTGGTAGCTCGGATCTACTACACGTTAACTCTATAAATGCGTACAAGAGAGGGGATAAGAATTACACGTCACAGTCTTGAACTCAATTCTAAAATCTTTGACTTCCAATAGCCTCCACTAGATGGTCTTCACTCTTATGACTCCCACGGATGCTCCCGGAGAGGCTAGGGTTGGTGGGAACCCTAATACAGAGGATGGACTAGGTTTGGGAACCTAAAACAATTTCTGTAGCTTCTGGTATGATAAATCGTCGAACTTGGATTTCTGGAAGCAGCTACCCTATTTATAGATTCCTAGAACTGGCATTACGTTCAAGCGATCGAAGTGGCTTCGATCGATCGAAGTGGCTTCGATCGATCAAAGCTTTGATCGATCGAACCTGTCTAGACTTCAATCGATCGAGACTCCTTCGATCGATCGAACTTATCTTGACAAGATCCTCATGTGCCTTTCCAAGCATCCTAGAGGAACTAAGAGTGGGACCTCCTAAGCTCTTTATTGTTGGCTCAGACAAGTTCTTAATTCCCATTACCAAACTCTTTGATCGGTCAGTTAACGGTCACACAAATCCGCCGTGACCTAACCATCTACGATGCAGTTACAGTAAAGCTCAATGGTGTACATCTTCTACAGCATTTCGTATTTCTCTTAAAATAAAGAATCTATAGCCCTTTCATGACCGAGACTATATCATCACAGTTGATTAGAAATACAAGAAAGCGGTTTAAACAATTGTGGACACGCAAAATTCCACCTCTTTTATTTTTTTAGATTGTTTTGAAAAGGAAAGAAAAGATCTGTTGAAGACAGATACAGAGTCGCCACTTGGTCTTTAAGGAACCAAGAAACCTAATTTTGACTCACCCAAATGGATAAAGGGCACCAGCCTTTCATAACCAAAGAACTTGGCTCGGGGTTTTGGTACGAGCGAGGAAGGAGCCTTTGTCACGACTAAAACACCCTCAACTCGCCCCATCTTTCGACGAGCCTCAATTAGCATCCAAATAATCATCTTATACTATGTATGGTTCGACAATTAATACTATGATAGTAGATTATATCACATAAGAAAATTTGAAATGGAAGATCTAAAGATAAAATATCATTCATAAGATCTAAGCCAAGTATCACACAGTGCAAAGTGAAAGATCACACGAATAAACCTAGGAAAAATTGTCTAATCACATATCAAGTAATAAAGTTTTCCTAATCAAAGGGGACATGAATTGTTCTTGAAACAAATAAATAAAGAAATCGAAATATGCTTAGCAATCTAGAATGATGCATGCTAATCTTTGAGAAAAGAAGACCTCTCAATCCCCTGGATGGATGAGAAAGGACGATTAGATCGAGGGGAAATATGAACGTATTGATCAAGTTCATTCCTTATAATCTTCTTAGATTAGGACGCACAAAAGCCCCAAATCTTTGCATGGATGTAATGTATGTATCTAGAATGTGCCAAGGTTGTAGTGTGCTTTGTTTTCATGGATTCCAAGAATGACTTAGAAGTCCAGAATGTGTATGAATGAATGAATGAAATCATCATGGAATATGTACAAATGTTGTATGAACTACTTCCTAAGACATGGACTAATTTGGAGTGCATGTAAGCATCAAATCAAAGGGGAAAAGTAAAAGTGTGCTTGCTGTGAATAGTGGACAGAACAGTAACATGATCTTTTGAAAATTCAAAAGAGGGGTTAGGAATGTTTTCAATGCATGATTTTTTATGGAGAGATCTTCCTTATTGTGTCTAGAATACAACCCAAAAAGCCAATCTTTAATAACTATCACAGATTGAAAGAAATCATATAACCAATAGAGGTTACTCAGAAACAGAGTCCGTACTGTCGACTGAAATGTCAAAAAATGAAAACAAATGATCTAGAGGCCCATTTTATACAGAAAGTTCCCTAAGACATTGAAGTTTAAGGGAAAAATAAGTTAAGACCACCCCGTTTGGAAAGGTTTTCTGAAAAATAAGTTGAAATTCAATCAAGCTGCTGTGACAGTAGAGACAGAATGTCTGGAAGGAATGTTTGGGTCCAAATGGACCTTTTTCAAGTATTTCCAAGTCAAACAAAAAATCATGGGTGTTCTATAATGAGTTAGTAAGACTTTCCAGGTGGCCTTGCATCCATACATTGAGTATTGAGTTCTAGATAAATCTTTGAACTCAGATCACTCACTGTTTTGACTCACTGTTTTGAAGATTTTGGGGAAAACAAGGTTTATCTCTTGAAATCAAAGTGAGGGTTTTAAGAAGGGGGGTTTTGGAATAGAAGTTTTGAAAGCATATTTTCAATACTCAATGAAGGTTATAGCCACTTACAACATCAGACTCATCATCAAGAGCCTCCAAGATTGTTGGAGAGATTTATTTTCATTTGAACACAACTTCAAGGATACCTTGGAGGTATTGAAGTTATAATCATCATCTATCAAACATGTTTTTGAGGTCAAGAGCTACTATCCATAAGGATTCACTCACCTTAAACTTCATGTTATCATCTAGATGATGATGAACTAGTAAGTAAATAAAGAAAATAAAAAAGAAATGAGGTAAGAAGAGATGAACATTGTATAAACAAGCAAGTAAATAACAATCAATAGATGATAGTCAATGTGATATTGGACTTGTAGTTTGATGTTTCACTCATATGTGATGACATTGGACATGGAAGTAGCTTCCTCTCTCTTAAATGCTCACTAAAATGGTGGTTGGGTGTATTGAATATGAAGTAAATGGAAGTACTCCGAGAACTTGGTCAAACCTTTGTCAAACCTTGGTCAAACCTGGTCAAATCTTGGTCAAACCTTTGTCAAACCTGGTCAAATCTTGGTCAAACTGATCAACGAGGACTTTTCGAGAACTTTCGGGTCTTCCGGGAGTCTCTGGGAGCTGACGATTTCATCTGATTTTTCTTAAAAACTCATTTTCTTACTTTTCTTACGACATAGCATGTTTCCAGAACTTTTGGTCCAAATCTGGGAGTTATCGGGCTTTTAGGGGCATTTTGGTCATTCTGAGCATTTTGAGAAATAGAACCAACTTCCAGGAGTCCTTTTGAGTCTTTTTCGATCATTGTGAACCACCAAGCTATGGGTCTCCTAAATCTGATAGCCGATAAAATGGGGTGTCTATAGTTTGCCCCTCTTGGGCATGAACTTGCGAGGTAACGCATGTCGCAAGCGAGTGCCAAAGCTTTGAAGAGACAACACTTTTTGGAGGCTACAGATTTAGGATAAAAGAGCGTTGCAAAAGATGCAATGATGGTGAGGCTAGTGCTGGTCGCGCTTTGCGTGAGCTGCCTACGTATCCTATGGGGAATCAGACCAGGACGTAGTTCGGGGCACAAAGGAATAAATCACACATGCATGTACACAACAATCAGGCGAATGCTATGCTATATGAGTGATATGCCATGCATGGATGTGATGTGAATCGCGTCCTTAGTCCTATCATGCTTAGTGTTCTGATCTGGGTTTCCTGTCCCATCAAACTTATCGAACACAGGCATTTTGAATCATGCATGTAATACTTCACAAACCCCTTCATATAACCCTTCTAGTTCCAGTAAGTACGTGTCTACTCCGTGGCCCTTTCGGACTACCCTTTCCAGTTTCTCTACTTTCTCGGTTATCAGCTTCTCTCTCTCTCAGCCTTTTCTTTCTCTATCTTTTTCTTTTCTGCCCTCGGCATTTTAGCTCTTTCTGGATCATCGAACCAATCATCCTCCCTAACAGGTGGAGGAGGATCGATAACTGGCGGCTGTCGTGCTATTGTTTTCATCATGGTCACTATCCTTGTCATCTAACCTACCTGTTGTTCCACTACGGCCCTCAATTTTGCTATCTCTCTTGCATTTGCTTCTAGTGCCATCTCTCTTCTCACTAACCTTGCGGTAGAATCTCTGTACTAAACTGTGTTTGTAGCTGGTTCTATCTTTTACCTACAAACATATTTCATTCTTTTTATTTATTTGTTTAAATTTCAAAATCAAAGAAATTTTTATTATTTTGTTATTTTGCTTGCAAATGTTTTTTAAGAAATTTTCATGAATGGCCCATATGTCATGCGGATGCAAATGCATGTGTGCGTGTGTACCTACTCTATATACCAAAGAAAGGAAATTCTAATCTTAGCACATAAACACATAAGCACATAACATCCTCACCCATGTCAAGTGCGCCGACTTCTCCTTTCATTGTGATCCTTATTACCCCTTTAAAGTTTGAAAATTTTAGAATTTTTGAAATTCATGTGTCAAGCACTTCCCTAGATGATGTGATCTTTCAAATTCTTAAGATGCTTTCCTTTTCTTAACAAAAGATGATTGGGTTGAAACTTTGCTTTGAAATTCATTTGAAAAGCATTTCTTCCAAAAACAATTCTCAAAAAAAAAAAAATTTGGATTCTTCCTTCAAAGATGAGGATGTGCAAATATACCTCAACAAGAGTTGATGTGGAATTTCAATCAAAAAGAGGGAACACCAAGGATTTTGGAAAGAGCAATTGAATAGTTTGGAATAAAGATGGCAAAAATTTGTTTGCTTTCAAAGATGGATTCAAAATTCTTTGGGTAGAAGGGTCACATGATCGGATTATCACCGTACTTTTTATGAATTCAGATACATACAAGGTCAATGATGCTTAGCTAACAAGATATAAGAAGTGTATTCTTTCAATCAAGATTCGGCGTGTTCCCAAATGTCATGGGATATGAAGGGAATTGCTCAAAAGTGATTAAGATTTTACACATCTTTTATCAAGCAAGCATTATCATCATCTCAATTAATCCCTTCCGGGTATACAAAACTCCCTAGCACATAAATCCTAGTCAAGAATTGATTTCCTAAGATCGAAGGGTTCTATAGAAGCTATCATGCAAAGGCCGAATTTTAGTCAAATAAGGGACTCTTGACACACACCCAATAGGATGCTTTATATACCAACACATAGTACGAGATCAAGGGTGACCACACAGTCCCATGATGGCTTGACCGACCGGGCTACCCCGAGCCTTCAAGGTCATAATTCCGTGCAATCGACTAGTGAGACATGCAAGTGCAATGCAACGGGTACACAAAAATTAATTAATTCAATTAAAATGATGCTTTCAAGTCTAATCCTCGAGTGAACCCAAAATCATAAATTCTGGTCTGCGAAACCAGAGATTCTGGGTTTAATCCCCAGCAGAGTCACCAGATTGTGGATACCAGCATTTTGGGCCCATTTTAGTTTTAAAACATTTTTATTTTTCAAAAACCAAGAGTCGTCACTTAATTTTTAAGGAAAAATTAAGAAACCATTTTAAAAGCAAACCGATCTTTTGCGAAACCAAAGATAAACTGGGTCCCAGGATTATGGAATGAAAGGGGAAGAAGCCCGACGGACTAAAACACCCCCTTTCATCCTGTCTCGCGATAGGCCTCTACTCAACATCCTTTTTAATCAAATTAGTAATCTAAGTATGCCCTCAACTAATACATAGATAAAAGTATACATATCACAATCATGTCAAAAGGGTGCAAAATTGCTAACGGTAAAAATATCATTCATAAGCCACGTAATTCAAGTAGCAAGCAAAATGATGTGCATGTAGGGAACTAGAGAACTTACCCGGGATCCAGCCGCGAAATGGAAAACGTGCAATGCATACAAAGAAATCCTAAGAAATGGTCTCTATACCACATATACACATAGGGCAAAACCTAGTCTAAGCTGTCGCACATGAAATCAAAAATCAATTAAAATCAAGGAATAAAATAAACTAGAGAAGGAGTTGAGAAATTGTACCTCAGATGCGCTACAAAACAAAGATTAGTACACATGCCTTGATCAAAGATATCAAATAATCAACCCTAACTTTATCTTAAATCTATCAAGCATGGAAAGAATTGATAAAAACTATGAATTCCTTTTGATTAGTTGGACCAATGGCACCCCTATAGGTATACAAGTCTCAACTAGGAGCTAATGTAATGTCCATATAGGGGTTCTATAATCCCAACATGATCATAATAAATCCATGTTTATGTTCAATTATGTACAACTGAGTCCAATTTTATCCAATAACTAGCTCTAATCATAAGCGTCGATATACATGAATGAATGAATGAATATGAACAAGAATGAGATAGGAATTTATTCACTAATTTGGACCACTTAACCTCTGGATTTAAGTTAAATTATCATTATTCAGGATATGATTTGGGTCCCAAGACATTAGGAAACCATTTAAGGTAAAATCAATAAGACTAGACAAAAACAGTGACTGTTTCTCATAAATTACAAAGAGCAGACCTAACTTTCAAAGATAGAAAAACCATACATTCAACGGTTGGATCTTAATGAATTTTGGGTATGATATGCCTCTGTGAGTTTAGTTTCTAACCCAAAAAGAAAATCAAGGTTTGAATGGTTAGATCTATGGAAATATGGAAAACACTAGACATCATCACTCATGAATCTGCAACTCTCTGTCTAGAGATCTTGTATGATTTTCTAAAAATAGTAAGCAAATGAGAAACACTTAGATCTTTTTAGGGTATCTTCCTAACACATTAAACGACTTAGAAACAATTATTAGAGACCAAGGAAGTTCGATTAATGTTCTGATTTATTAATTTTAAAACGGACTTACTGTTCTGGAATTTTGGACAAATAGTTGCTTATTTTGAAATCACAAAACTAAACCATCTTAAACATGGAATTTCATCAAAACAAAAATCACAGAGGTACTTAAATGAGTTATGAACATCCTCCAATTTGTCTCATCCAAGAACCATGATTTTATAAAAAATCTTTGATCACAATTGGTTTATGGATTCACTGCACCTTTGTTAAATTGATGTTCATATTTCGAATCAAACTTGATCCATGATTCTAGAGAGAACTAGGATTAAGTATGACTATAATTATTGGAATAAATAATGAAACATGAAGAAGTTCATAGATTTAGCCTTAATTGATTTCCATCATAGATCTCATAGCAAGAGAATCCTAAGATCTTACTCATCTCATGAATTTTGAATATAAACTATAAAAATCTACATCTAATTCCTCTCTCAAACATATGATCCTTGAGGAATATAGAGTCATGACATCCTAATCCCCTCTCAAATTAATGGTCCTTGGAAACTAAATGAGATCAAAATTTACATAAACCTCTATGGAATATAGCATGAATCCCATAAAATTCTTAGCGAGGAGATTCAAATCATGAGTTGAGATTTGAATCCCACTAACTATGTGTAGACATGACTATAGTTTTCATTAATCTCCATATAAATCATGAGATCATAGGAAACTAAGGAATTGAATTCAAAGAGCACTCAAAGGAATACATCAAGTTTTATGAATCTCAAGAAGAAAATAGAAATGAAGAATCAACGTTTACTTAAAGAAATTGGATCACAAGTTCTTCAAAATCAAACTTATCTTAAACTCAAGGCATCAATTAGATCCAAATTAATGAAATATTATGAGATTCAATCACAAGCTCTAAGTGGTGTGTGATGAAATGAGGTAGGAAGAGAGATTTTGAAAATGTGTAAAGATCCTAGAACTATGAACTTGTGATTGAATTTGCCTAATTCTATCAAAGATTGAGAGGTTACCTCTATGACCTCAAGAATTTCTTCTATCTCTTGTGAAGCTCTTCCAAAAATATTCAAATTCTTCTCCTATTCTTCAAATTCTTCAAGAAAACTCTCATTTTTCTCTTTCAATTCTCTCTATTGTATATATATCTCTTGTATATCTCAATTTTGATTCAAAGGTTAAGTCAAAAGTCCAAATAATGGAGATGAATGCATGTTTATATAGACCAACATTACAAGGTTAAATGGGTAAATTCGGGTGAAAACTCATGTGCAAAGTTTTCTTCTAGAACATGTGAGAAAAGCAGTATGTTACAGCGCGCGGCACTCGACGACTAGCCTGCGGCACTTGCTGAGTGCCGGGCGGCACTCATTGACTACCGGGCGGTACTCAATGAGTGTCGCGGCTAACAGAATTCTTGCCTTCTTTTTAATTTTTAAAATATATATTAACATAAACTTAATTATTTAGTAAAGTATATACTAAAGTACTTATATTTGTAATGTATTTTATTAGAATATACTCATATGCATGGTATATACTCTAATATATCATTTTATTTCTTTCTTTCTTTTCTTTTTTTTCTTCTATCCTTTTCTCTTTTCTTTTCAAAACTTCTGTTCATTTTCTCTCCCTCTTTTTTTAGGATAAATCCCCAGACTGACTTTCTCGTACGTTCTTTAACGTTCGAGTTTCTCCCGAATGCCCAATTTCTCTTTATTTTTGATTTTTTTTTTGAAACTTGGTTCAAAGAATCTTTGAAGAATTTGAATTCTCTGGAAAAAATTTCGAATTTCACCGGTCATCGTCATCATTGGTCTTTTAAAGGTAATCAATCCCTGGATTTGACGTTTGGTCAAAATCGGAGTATCTACAGTACACAAGTATCTATGAATATATATATATATATATATTCAAACTATATGTATACAAATATGTATGTATATATGTATGAACATATGCATTGTCCGTATATATGGTGTGTATATATGTATGCATGTATATATGTATATATATATATATATATATAGAGAGAGAGAGAGAGAGAGAGAGAGAGAGAGAGAGAGAGAGAGGTTCTATAAAAATACTCTTCTCTTTCGATTTCAAACATGCGAAAATTCCCTTCTATTTTCTTTGTTTTCGAAAAAACTTTTTGGAAAAATTCCTCCACTAGTTTGGAGCAATTTTGAGCACTCGAATAATCTTTCAACTCGAGCGCACGTTTGGAAGACCTGATTGCTAAATTTGAAGAGCATTGTGCTAAGACTTTGTGCATCAAATCACTGATTTCAAGGGACATAGTTATTATCAAGAATAGTGCAAATCGTTGCACACCTATTCATAATTTTTCGTAGTTATCATATTGCATATCCAGTCCACAATGTCTGTACAAAACATTATTACTTACATATTGCTTTAAATTATACATTCTAGAAGTTACCATTTTATTTAATTTTGGATCGAAAGTTGTTACCATTCAGTTTTCAAAAAATGCTAACCAATACGCATGTACAATGCTTTTAAAGCAACATGCTGTACAAAATACAGGTTGACCTATTGTAGAATGTGTGCTACACTAATATATCTAAGTTGTAAATGAAAGACCAGAAACATGAAAATTGAATGGTAATAGAGATATCCCAGACCACAGCAACTGGCCATTCTCCATAGTTAAATCAACTCTCTCTCTCTCTCTCTCTCTCTCTCTCTCTCTCTCTCTCTCTCACACACACACACACACACACACACACACACACACACACACACACACACACAGAGGACAAGCAGCTTTTTACACTTCATTGAAGCAGCTTTGTACACTTCATTTTTCGGGTAAGCAATTTTCTTGACTTTTTGAAAAGAACCCAAAAAATAAAAAAGCAAGAGTGTAGCCAAAAAAAAAAACTGGAAGAAATCTCCCAATTCAGCTGGTGAATGTCGTCCTATAAGAACAGCAGCTTTTTGCAGAGACGTCAAGGCTACCTAAATCACCCGAGAAGCCTAAAACTGCCATTCATAGATTGGAATCCAAACATCAACAGAGTTTGAGCCATGTGCCGTTTTATATGTTCACTTGCAATTGCAGATCATGCTCATAACACAAGGATATTGGTTTTTGCAATATGTTCTTACCCAAAAAGAATTCTGACACTTAATCAAACTTTCACACTAATCAAAAGCTGGAATAGATGATAAATTTGTGATAGACTAAGCCGTATGTATGTGCGCGGGCGTGTGTGTATAGATGTACATACTACCATTGGACGACACCCACACAGCAAAACTGCTTGGGGGTACTTTTTGATGCCTGCAATCTACTAATGCAACCAGAATCGGGAAAGAGAAAAAACAATCGAACACTTCTCAAGGTTTGGAAGCCATAATAAGACTTGATTGAACTTTGCTTAAAACTTGAAACATTATTGAACAAGCCTAACTCATTCCATCATCGGTCATCCCTGCAATTGCATATCAAGATAGATTTGATAACCTTTGCTTTAATCTTACAGACTTGAGCCCTTTTTGAACGGGCCAAACTCAATCCATTATTCAGCTATAGCACATCAAAGATCCGAACAATTCAAAGCCACAGTTCATTTGAGAATTGTTCACAACACCCAGGAAAGCCCTTAAACTTCCTTTTCCAGGCATGATTGAAGCCCCAAAAAGTCTTATTACCTCTACAAACGACCAATTTTCTTTTACCTTGTTAGCCACATATCGAAAGGAATATTATTTAGTTATCCTTTTAGCCACATGAAATTAGTTATAAACAATCCAAAGAGACCTATTCATGCTGCCCGATATCGATTTTTCATCTTATAATTTGTAGGAAGTGTAATCACACACCAGTATTTTCAACATAATGCTATCCAAGAATGAACTGACTTAGAAACCATCCACAGATTTTAGTTTTCATCAAATGAAAACCTATCAATGCCTTACCTTTTCCAAATTTGACAAACCCACTCACTCTTAGGTGTGAAATACCTTGTTTAGGCTTCCCACCCCTGTTGCTTTTTGAGTTTAGAGTTTTGCTAAAATTACTTCTTCAAAATAGATGAGCAATTAAAGGACTCTAATCCAGATTGTAAATCGAGATAAGTACAGAACTAGATTAATGGACGGAGAAGATAGATAACCATGTTAGTCTCTTATTATATTGGAAAGGCCGAGTATTAAGCATATAAGTGTGGATGGCAAGAAAATAACATTCAGAAAACAAACCAGAATATATTTTTGATGGAATTTGTTCTTCAAAGATTATTGTATGTATCCAAGAAAGAAGTGTGATTTATTCAATGGCTAGTGAAAATCGTTCAAACACTAGACGCTGATTATCATGTCTGGAAGAGCTAGATGCTATGATATAAAAATGTGGATCACAGTCACCAGCCATATTGAAACATTAAAGCACTGACACCTGGCAGTGCATTTAAAGTACAAAACATAAACAAAATTACATGCAAATATAACAATAAATTTGACCGATATTAGTTCATTGTATCAATCTTTCACAAGACTCTGAAGTTGTAGAATAAGGGGAGGACAGTGATGAGCTTTTTTGGTGATGGTTTTAGGGAACGAGAGTTTTCGGCGTTTCGTGCATGCCTAAATCAATTTTAAGGTAATACATTTTTCTTATTTTTTAATCTTGGTGTCTATAAATATTTGTAAAGGCCTAACAAGAACCCTGTGTATGTAAATTCGGGAACCATTGTATTAAGTTCCCAGTGTTGTTCCATGCATCCTATGTTACCCACTCTGGTACGGGTGTCGGGTCAAACACTTATCCAAGTGTCGGGTTCGTCCAGTTTTTAAAGCTTTTACACTATTTTGAAAGGTCGGAGAGAGAAGTACCCTTATCCGGGTGTTGGGTCGGACACAGGTATTCCATGCATTATGAAGGATCTGGGTAACATAGCATGCACCTCTCATATCACCATTTTGTATTTCTCCAGATAAATATGGTGTGGAATTAAGTGTCTAACATAAATATAGCCAAACTACCTATGCAAAAGCAATCCTCGACTGATGAAGGGTGAAAAAAATATAGTAATAGGCGACAAATAATAGGCACCAAAGGTTCACATGCCACAACTATAGGAGTTAGATTCAGATAATTAACAAATTATGATTTGAGAAATATATACTAGACCAAGAAGAGAACGATATGGAAGTCTACTTAAGTAAATATTCTAGTCATCAGTCAACCACGCTGATAGGCGATATCTCATAGGCCACAATGGGTAAAATTCCAAGCGGAACCTATTATGCGAATCAGTAGATATAAACATGCTCAAATTGCGTCTCACTCAGTTTTAGTGTAGAGGTGTCCAGGCAATATAAATCCCTTCAAGAGAGGATGTACCAGGCACTAAGCAACTTTATGTAGGTAATGAACATGCCTTGTTCTTGTCTTTCCATCAGTCAATTTGAACTTTGGCTTCTGGCCTCCTGCAATATAAAAAAGATAGTCTAAGAAAATAGAAACGTATGCTGGCAACTACCTCAAACTTGAAGGCTTTGTTTGGTTTGCGGATTTAGAGAAGGAAAAGGAAAAAGAAAGGAAAACGATAAGAAAAAACCGTTTCCCTAGTGTTTTCCTCCATGCTTAAATAACATTACAAACTAAAAATTTTTAAACTACAATGGGATTTTAAGAAAAGAGGAAGGGAAGAAGTAACTCAGAATTCCTAAAATTGTTAATTTATTTTTGAACATATTTTTTTTGCTTTCTATTTTCCTCACTGTTCCACTTATACAAACAAAGAGAGTGCTTTCCTTAGGCTTTGTTTGGTTCATGAATTTCGTGAGGAAAAAGAGAGGGGAAAGGAAAACAAGATGGAAAACTAGCCACTTAAGTAAGGTAAAAGGAACTAGTTTTTCATCTTGTTTTCCTTTCCCCATTTCCTCATGAAATCCATGAACCAAACAAAGCCTTAGTGTTTTCTATTCTAAACCATTCTAAATCCATGAACCAAATAGAGCCTAATATGTCATAGAACTTTCAAGAAGGGATACTTACAGCTAAGCCTGTCATTCTTACCAAAAAGAAACATCTAAATTCTAGTAGCCAGTAACAGCATGTCAATACTTTGTAACTTAGAAGCACGAAGCGGGGGCGCAAGCGGGAGTGGGAGCGAGGAAGCGTTAAACTTTAAGAGGTTCAAAGGTTGGGAGCGTTTAAGAAGTGTCCAAATATTTGATATAGATATATCTACATATTGCAGAGGAATTTAGATTGACATAATAGATTTTGATTGTTTTTGAAAATCTTAAGCGATATGTTCCGATATAAAAATATTTCTTCAGTAAAATATTTGAGCAAAATACGAACTTGAATCTATTTATAGGCTATTTTGAGACTTAGTTGTGATGGGAGTGGGGTGGGAGCGAGGTTCCGACAAGCTTCTTCGTAAGAAGCGCAGAATCGAGAGTCTGAGTAGAGAGCGTGACCAATTTAGAAGGTTCCTGCTTTTAAGCTTTGTAATCAGTAAAGAAAACCACAGGACAACAATTTATTAGCATAGCCATCAAGCAATAATTTAAATATATTTTTTAATTCATTATAAATTGTAAGATTAACTTCACAAAAACTTAACTGAGGACAAATTGGCAAGAGGAATTCAATTTAAGGGGAAAAAAATGGACTCATTTATAATCAAGTATAGTCAAATCACATAGCTAATTAAAATCACAGCTCACTAAAGTATCTGTTAGCACTCAATGAATAATAGTTTGTGAATCTTCTATTCATTCTTCCAAGCATACAAGATGAGGGAGAAACTAAGACATTGAGATTGGGAATCTTGGAATCTCTGAGACCAAGACCAAGACAATGTATGAGGATCGGAGAGAGGTTGGCTGGCCCATAACTTTTCGGCTGACAGGCTTGTCTTGAACATGAAAACTGCATTTCCAAGTGACGTACCGAATAGCCAATTATGAACATCCCAGAACACTTCTACGGCAAGCCCATCAACCAAAATCGTGTGGTTGCCACGGAATTTCCACCGGAGCCGCTTTACCTGCATCACGGTCTTAGTGTCCACCCGAATCACGAGGCAAGGGTCATTGACTCCACTTGTATCACATTCGATCACTAGATCGTGGGTTTGTCCATTGTCGCAGAACTGAGCTTTAGTGCTGAATATTTTCCTACCGTAAACATGCTCTCTCTTGGCAATAAGAAGCGAATTTGAAGGAACAGGGTTGGCACTTGTTTTCCTGAAAGCTTCTTTTCTCATATCCCCAAGAAGGAGAATCATTTGCCTATCGAAAACAACCCCCAAATAGAATCCCTCCAATGGCTCGGGTCTGGATCCGAATTTGGCCAAGGAGAGATCCCAATAAATATCAATTTTCCTAGAATCTGCTTCCAATGTTTTTGATCCTTTCCTCTTGGAGAACAACCATGGTTTTATATCAACCTTACACACAGATTGGTTTGTATTATCATCAATCCCAACACTTAGGCCTTGACCCATCAAATTTTTGGTCCATGTGATAGTTATCAAGCGGGATCGGCCTCGTAATCGACATTGATAGACACAAGTAACCAAATTCTGGGCAGTTTTACTGTTGTTACTTGATGATGAGAAATCAGAAACTTGAATCGCATTTTCACCAAAACAAGAAGGAAAATCCCTCATACCGATAATAATAATAATACAGCTTGACTTGATTTCCCTTTTTCTTATTTCTTTCTTTGGTTTTGGTTTTATCACAAACAGTTGGTGTTCAGTTCTACACACAATAGAAACAGAGACTCATCAGAGGCAGAAGAAGTGTACACATAGAGAGGTAGGTAACAAACTAACAAGTGTAGAGCCACATACCTAAACCAATCAATCAGAGATGAACTCAAAAACCCATCTCAGAAATGATGCTTCTTCAATCACTGCAGTATCACAAGGTTTTGACTTGATCAGTTTGTTAACGCATTTCTCTACATGAAACCCATAAATCTAACTTCGAATGTGAGGACAAGGGTCCCTCAGGAATTAGAGATAAAATTGCGGAATGTTTGCGAGTAAAATACAACTAGAGAGAGAGATACAGAGAGAGAGAGAGAGAGAGCGAGACAGAGAAACAAACAAAAAGGAGACTACTCGGGGGCTAATTTCACTATCAATGCCTCTCCCAAAAAGCCATCTCTATTATTCATTTAAATATTATAATAATAACTGTAAAATATATAAAAACTTATGAACGATAAAGAAAAAAAAGTAGAGAGAGATACCTCCAGATGGTGACAGCTTATGAAGATGGAAGGAGAAAAAGGCGAGAATGTAGGACACTGCAACCGAGTATTGCTGGAAAGGCTGATCTTTTTGAACATTACTCTGAGAAAAAGGAAAAAAGAATCTCTCTTTCGTATTCTCTCTCTCTCTCTCTCTACGACTTTCCTTTACCTGACATACTCACATGTATATAGCTGGGAACCAAAGCAGAGTCAAGGCAATTCTACAAACCAAAACTCTCTTTTTCACAGATTCTCTTAACAAGAAAGAAATTTTAACCTTTACCTAAAGATATCTATATCTATATAAATGTGTGCATACTCTAAAGAGAGAGAGAGAGAGAGAGAGAGAGAGAGAGAGAGGGAGAGAGAGAGAGAGAGAGCAATCTCTGAGTACAATTGTGGAGATGTATGTTGTTGTTTACCAAAAAAAAAAAAAAGGAGATGTATGTTGTTGAAGTTTTGAAGGTTAAACGGAAAACCCCCTCTAGTAATGGAAAGTAAATATACTAAAAAGAATTAATGAAAATGTGTGTATCTATTTGTGTATTTATTGGGCTTGTAATTGCTTTTAGGATTGATTGTATTACAGGGAAGAGGAGAGAGAGAAATTAAAAGACATCGGTTTCTCGAAAGTGGGTCCAGGTCGAGGAGATGTTAATGCAACCACGATGTCATAATTTAATTGGTTTACAAATGAACAGTTCATCGATGACACACACTACATGTCTACATGCAATCACACAACCTGATTCCCTGACTGAGAAGAAGTCCTATTGACCAACCTACCATTTTTAGGATCAAATATCGGGTATTTTTGGGATACGATGTGAGATTTTATCTACTCTCATATACTCCCTCCGTTCCATTTTATGTGTCCATTATTCCTTTTTGGGATGTCCTAAAATTGTTGTCCACTTTCCTAAATTAGTATGAAAATTTTACTTAGTTTCCCAAACTACCATTCCTTTCAATCAACATGCACCAAAACAAAACAAAAAAGAAAGTGCAATGATTATGGGCAATTGTGGAAAGTAGGGGTATATTCTTTTTGTCCCCTTAAATAGTTGGATTCCCCAAAATGGACACATAAAATGAGACGGAGGGAGTAATTTAAAATTTTGCTGAGTTTGAGAGATTTTGTGATGAGTTAGACTAAGAATCTCCTGAAATAGGGGCCAAATGAATTTATACTAAATTTCTATTGACTTGTGGCACCACTTAGAATTATATACCCGTTATATTGAATATTTTTTCCATTTTTAGATACTATCCCACCCAATGCTTCATTTCCACTGCCAGCACATCATTATTCCCCCTTCCCTCCTCTAATCAATGTCCTCTATAAATTAGGGTAAATATTATTGACCTCTCTTGAGGTTTGGCCTAATATCAGAGACTTCCCCTGGATTTTGAATAATGTCATGAACCTCTCTTATTTTTCAAACTTTTTATCACTGACCTCCTGTAATACCCCGTATTTTCTGGTATATATCCCTAGTATTTTTCCTAGCCTTTGGATAGGTTTGCATCCCAATCGATTAACATTACTTTTATCCCAATCGATTGCTATTCCAATCGATTGGATGTTTTACCAATCGATTGCCTTGCTGCCGACTTTAATCAATGACGTGACACATACCAATCGATTGGCACCTGGTACCAATCGATTGGCAATATCAGAACTTGGCCACCTCGTTTGTTTTGTGTGATTTTGATGGTTTCCCCTCCCTATATATACCTCCTTCCTTATAAATATATATATATATATATATGTTTGCTTGTATGTCTGTTTGAGATATATATATATACTCTCATATATACATACACACATATATTATATATATACACACACACACTCGGGTTAGAGAGAGAGAAGAAGAAGAAGAAGAAGAAGAAGAAGGAAGAGGAGAGGAGACCAGAGAGAAGAGACAGACAGAGTGAGAAGAAGGAGATGAGAGAAAACTCACCATAGCCGCTGCCGCGGAGCTCGGGATGCCGTCACCGGAACGCCGAAGAGAGGTGAGTTTCATTAACTCTCTCAAGAGTTTTTTTTAAGGTGTTGGTATGTGTTTAATAACGTATATGGAAGAGGAAAGAATCCCCAACGTTTTATATATACAACAAGCAATTTCTGATGAAGAAGACAGAGTCCAATAGATTGCCATTGGATTTAATCGATTGGATAATTTCCCAATCAATTGCCATGAATCCCAATCGATTGCTATTTTGCCCAATCGATTGGCATTATTTCCAATCGATTGCTATGTTTGCCCAATCGATTGGATATGAGCAGAATGTTATTTGTATGTTGTTTTATGTTTATGATATATCGGACTTATTAATAGTTGTACCCTATGTGTTATTGCGATATGTGGATAAGATATATATGTGTGCCATGTCAGAACTAGACTTATATGCAGTGATCGTTAATATTACAAGATGAATTATTCTGTGTTAACTGTTGATATAAGATGAACTGTTTAATTGTTATATGACGATATTACTGAACTGAATAGTAGAATGGAACACAACTGCATGTCAATAATCAGTAATGAGTACATATGATGAATACAGAGCATGTAATGATTCATGTATCTGGAGTAATGCATTTCACGACATGTGGTCAGCATGCATGGAATATTAGTATGAAGAGATAAGAGAATACGATGAGAAATGGGATATTTATATGAAGAGATGAAGAGAATACGATGAGAAATGAGAACTGTAATTTATGTGGAATATGAGATATGTGTACTTTGGATCCGTGGGATCAATGGCTGACGAGTCGAGTGGACATGGGATGGTTAGAGTTCCTAGTGCGCCTCTCGCTGTTGAAGACGTCCAGTGATGCGTATGCACTGTTGAAGACGTCCAGTGTACCGTTGACGATTACGTCCGGCTAGTGTTCTAATGTATTCTTAGCTGTGTAGACGACCAGTGAGGGTATACACATCGTTGAAGACGTCCAATGTGTCGTTCTATAATTTATAGATAGGTGGTACCGTGTAGACGACCGGTAACCCTATCAAGGGATTGTGGGACCTACTACCTAGTCGGGTGATTCCGATTGGCATTATTGTATCGACGAATGGTTACAGAGATGTGTAGAGATATGAATATGAGTATGAATATGGTGAATGGATACGGAAATGAATATGAATATGAGAATGGTTAGAAAAGATGGTGTTCAGTCGTGGATTCAGTATCCCAACGTAAAGGTAGATACATGGGTGGTTACATGGGTTATATGCATTGATTTGGTGAATACGTGATGAGATAATTATACCATGATCTTTATTAATGTTTTCATTTAATATGTTTCCGCTATCATTAAATTCATGTATAGTTTCATGAGACCTCTGCTATGTCCGTGAGTGATGTCATTGTTAAAAGATTAACCGCATTTTAAGATGCTAAACAATAACGGTGAGGAGTGTTGTTTAGTGTACTCACTCAGCTTTGTATTCAAAGCTGATAGCATTTGTGCCCTGGACATTCCAATGTCTAGAGTTTGGCAGGCCTTGAGGATTGAGACTGATGTTCCGTCGGACTTGGAGCTGAAGGCTTGAAGATGAAGGCATGCTGCTTCGTATTAGTTAGTTGGTATATCTGTTGTACTTATACTGCTATTATTGTTATAGACTTCAGACTCTAAGTTAACTGTTGTAATATGTAGTACCCGTAAAATTCGTAATACTTTAATTAATGTAATTTTCTAATTTCCTAAGCCAGACCTTATATATTAATATTTTATTTTTTTTTTAATATATTTGGTCGTCGTGTAATATTATAACTGCATATTATGATTTATATATATATATATAGTTCATTGCTGTAAATTTTTAGAATTATAGATTATTATATATTTTCGCTAGCCGCTAAATTATAACTATAGGTTAGAGTATATATATTTTCTTTGTTGCTTAAGTTTAGATACTTGTAAACCCAGACTGTAATTAATTGGACCCAGTTGTATTAGACTTGGGCTGAAATCTTTAGACCTATACTAAGAATGTAGACTCGGACCGTTTATTTGACCTGGACTGATAATTAAGCATTAACCCGTAAAATCTGAGTTTATTTGGACTGCATAGCACGTAGTCCTAAACGACGACTAAACCACACAATTATGGAAACAAGAATCTTGCCTAAAATAGCCATGTACTACCTAACCTACCCAATACCTATTGGATAATTACTCTACCCAAGCAACCCTCCCTAATACGCACTATACAAACACCTCCTTAACCCACAGATTCCCACCCTGCCACCCATCACCCTCGCCAACCCCATCACATCCCCTCACTGCCCCCTAACTCCCCACCTCACCACTGTGTGTATATTATATTATGTAAATATGTGTGTGCTTGTGTGTTACTTATATATATGTATATATACCAACAGATAGAGAGAGGGAGAAGTTGGGAGAATTAAAGAGAGAGTGTGAACCCGCGAGAGAGAGAGAACCAAGATCGAGACCGCACCGAGAGGAAGGTAAACTTCTCAAGCCCCCTCTGTACTTTCTGCATCTACCAGATACACTCACACAGATTGGCACACGTGCACGCACAGCCCCAAAAACAGACCGAGACCCCTGCCATGGCTGGACCACCATTAAAGCTCATACGAGCTCGGATTTTTCGACCATCACTAAACCTCACAAAAGTAACGCCAAAATGACCCTAACGACTTCCTTAACACCCTCGATGAATGGCTCGAAGCTTGGGTCACGTTTGGACGACCAACGGTTCGATTATTCTTTTTAGAAAGCAACTATTTTTGCCCCCGTACGGACAGACGGCTGATAGTTAGGCATCAAGACCTATACCGTTGGATTGGGCTCATTGAGGCGCTCAATTTCGACATAAAGTTTGCATATTTTCGTTAAGAATTGAAGGAGTTATGACCATTTGAAGTTTTGGGTGTAATATGTTTATATATACGAATTTATATATATATATATATATATATACCCAGTGTGTGATTCACATAAAAGAAGATGAAGTTTGGGCTGGGCCTTGTTTGGGTAAAGTGCTTTTGGGTCAGCCTATATGTATTAACAATTCGGGTTGCCAAACATAGCCTTAAGCTTTGGATATTTATTGATTTATTATTAATATAGTTTTAATCATATTAATGTGGTTTAAATTAGATTTGTGTTATAATAAATTGTTAGTATAGTTTATTTATGTAATTAATTATTTCCAGTAGTAATTTAGTATACTTAAAATTTATTAAATATTTGTTAAATATTTGATAAGTAAGTTTATGAATTATAAATTGTTTTAAATTGTTTGAAAATAGTTTCAAAAGCAAAATTATTAAGTTTTAAATTCTGAAATATTATTTAATATTTTATATTCTGAAAATTTATATTATATATTATAATTATTATTTATTTAGTTTTAAATAAATAATAATTATTTGTTTAATTTAAAACAAAAGACATGTGTAGTTATAAAATATTTTTAAAATGGTCATATAATATAATTAATTAGTTTTAAATATTCTGAAAATATTATACTTTATTATTTAGATGGCATCCTTATTATTTATTTAGTTTAAATAAACAATCAATGATAGCTAATTCATAATAAATACATGTATGGATTGGCTTAATGTTGTAAATGTTTTTAAAAATGGTTTTATAAGTATTATAAATTAGTCTTTAAAATATTCAGATTTCACAAAACTCAACTTTTAAGAGATTCATATATCTCAAATCAAATTTTCGTTAAAATCATATTAACAGCTACATATTCACACAGATTCATAACCCACACAAAATCACACAGTCACAATTTCACTAAGCTCAACTATACATGAGAACTCATATCTCTCTAAGTACAAACAAATTAATTCATATCAATGAGCACGAAAATCATACAAAAATATGATGTAGCAAAAACGCTTATTTTAATATTTATAATACTGCTACTGCAATATGTATTTTCTGCCCAAACGATGCAGAATTGAGAAAGACACCATTAGACGAAACATGTGCAAAATCGTTTTTTACATGGGACATGCCAGCAGAATTCCAAAATTCATTGACCACGATTATATATGAATTGTTTTCACTTTCGATTAAGCAAAATAGTCACATATTCATAATCACAATCACAACAAGACCACAAAGATCCATCTTAATTGTAAACCCTAGTTTACACATGGATTCAAATGCATATATATTCAAATATATATTCAAAGGGTAATACTTGGGGCACAACCAAAGCCACAACCTTTTGCTCACAATCTCCATTTTGTGTCTATCTCTCTCTTGATGGGTTCCATAGTGCCAGTGACCCCACAGTGCCCACTAGGAGAGAGATAGACACAAAATGAAGGTTGTGAACAAAAGGTTGTGGCTTTGGTTGTGCCCCAAGTATTACCCATATTCAAAACAAAAGTTTAACTCGCCGATTTAGGGCTTCAAGTTTGATGATGATTACGCAAAACATAAGTTTGGGGTTCCTCCTTTTTTTGTTTTTTTTTTCTTGTTCTCCTCTTCTTCTTCTTCTTCTTCTTCTTCTTCTCTCTCTCTCTCTCTCTCTCTCTCTCTCTCTCTCGATATATATATATATATATATATATGTCTGTTCTCTCTTTTCTTTTCTCCTCTTCTCTTTTTTTTTTTGGTTAAAATGGGGGCTAGGGTTTTAATATATGTATGTATACTGCACACACAACACATGTCAATAAAATACACACAAATATATAAATACCATTTTTGTCTAAAGGCCTAAAAAAAAAGGCTTTACATAGGCCCGAAAAATGTATTCTAAGGTGACAAATGATTAGCCGAATGGTTACCCATGACCCCGGGCACTAAATTTCTATGTTAAGCACACTACCTGACATACTAATGACCCGTACATGCTACTTCAACATTTTATTAGGTGTCACTAAGATACATACACGTAGTTAATATCTAATACTTGAAAATAATAATATAAATAACTTCTAAAAGCACTAAGAAAATTAGGGTTGTTACATTCTACCCTCCTTAAAGAAAATTTCGTCCCGAAATTTGAAGCGACGGTAATACAAATACTTATGCATAAATATTGTTAAACACACAACTACTAGAAAACACAGATTCACATTTAACTCTCAACAATACAAGGCCTAGTATGTCGAACGAATAATCAAAACAAGAAAACCCTCATGTATATACATTTAGCCTCATATAGTCAATTGTTAAATGTTAGCAGATAATTAAGACAGAGATAATAATGCAACATATAAGAATAAAATTATGAATGAAACCATTTACCCCCAGTCCAATACTCCTTGGAATACTTAATACTCACTGATCAACCAATGTATCCGAGAATGATCATTCTTCCAAAACTCCTTGCTAATAATAAGATTGAGAAGACGATACTGCCATTGAATATAATTTTATAACCATCCGGATCATAATGTCATAGAGAAGAGAATGTCGTCGATAATTACACCAGAGAAATCAAACAAAATAGGTTTCCCATATATAAGAATAGCAGCAGCTTAATCATAAGAAATCCAAAATACCCGTTGATGATATCCGCATCAGAAAATAAGAAATCCAGAATACGAATAGTAATAGATTCCACATCAGAAAAGAGTAGATAATCAATAGAGATGAGAAAAACCAGTTGATCACATAAGAAGTCCATATATCCAATCTCTGCCTCCAACTCTCAAATAAGATTTTCAGTACTTCACATAGATAGTCATCCACATTGCTACTCCATGACCCAAAATAACATTCCCCTTGATAAGACCCCCAATGTTACAACCAAAGACGCATGCACTAACATGTAAATCTAAACAGTATCATGTATGCTCCTATTAAGTCATCTAGAAAATGACATGCATTTAAGACTAACATGTTACAAAAGCACACAATAGAACAAAACACAAAGTACCATAAAACACATTGTAGCACAAAGCAATAGAAGCATGAAATAGCACATGATCCTTATCCCAAAAATTCGCAAACCTAAGGATCTGACCAACCCATAAACCACATTCCGAGAATCACTTAGACTCGCTAAGCTATCCATAAGCTCTGATACCAAACTGTCACACACCGATTTTTGGAAAGCCAAATATTCAATCAAGTGCATACCCTGATCAATATTCAACCCCCCAAATAATCCAAGGGTGACAACCCACACCCAATTTTAAAAGACCATGTTAAGATAAATTGAATTTACATTACTTTCATAAACCACATTATCTCTTCTTAAACAAAACTTATTTATCATCAAACTCATTCCCAAAAATATTATAAGAAAAATCTACGTTTCAAACTTTTTACATTCTCATTTATAACAACATGAAAACCAAACGTTTCCCTTTACATTGAAATAATATAATTTCCTCAATTTAATCACAATAAAATTATCTGGTTATAGTAATAAGTGGAATAATTTCAACACTATACTATCTCAGGTCAGATCTGCTACAAACATTCCCAAAAGTCCAATAATATAATTGAAATATAACTACATCAAATACAAGTTCTCAACCTTGGCTCACAATGCCAAGTAAATAAAAGAGCAACATATAATACATAAACAATGAAAAGTAGATATATTCAACTTCACAAACAGGTCGGCTGCTCCACAATGAACTCCAACTATACTATCCTGCACATGTCATCCGACTACGTTTCAAATAGAAATGCACCCGAATGCATAACACACTCGGGTCAGTCACATGACTGGTATGAGTTAAACAAAACACAAGTCTTATGGATTCAACTTGAACCTGTAGATTACAAACCACACTACAACATTCTTGGGCTAAGATAGGTAGTTCTACACACATATCTGGACAATAGAGTAGTTTCCATTTATGTGGTGGCAACTAGTTTCTTGCCTGAATTAAAACCACTAAATACTTACCTTTCTTAATTATGGAAGGCCGATACTTGCAAACCATTAGTGGGCCTACCATACTGTACAAATAGAAATTAACGCAATAGTAGAAAACTAATAACAAGGTGCTATTAATTAAAATGAATTTATCTCCAACAAAGAGCTAGAATTAGACAAAACTTAAAACACGAAAAACGTCCAAAATAAAATTTCCAAGGAAAGAGTCGCATCCTCGTTCATTAATTCTAAATGAATAATTCAGAAATTAATTATTAACTTTCAGCTCTGATATACGCAATGTTCAGCAGATTTTGAAAATCGATGAAAATAGTGTCAAGATGACATTTTTAGGAAAAGTGTAAAACACAAAAGTTGATCGGATCGTCGTTTTACTTCAGTAGGAGCGAAACAGCCAGTAACTATGAATCTAAGTATCCAAAATACTCAATTTACTAATCTGGTCCAGTTTGTTATCACATTACTACGTTCCCAAAAATGGTACGTTACGCATAGAATGTTACGTTTTAAGCTAATTGGCACACACCCAAATTTAAAATCACGAAAACTACACGACTACCAATTCCTAGAATTTCATATAACTAGAAATATTAAAACACATTACAACCATAAAGTTGTGAATAAAAAAACACAAAAGATTCGATCCAATTACACCTATGTTCACCACCTCGGCCACCCATCCATGGCTCATCCTACACATATATCCCATGTGTCTCCTAACGTAATACTAACTCCCACTCCGGTCCCAACTCCCATGGGGTATCACTGGGAATTGAGTATACACCGAAAGGCTAGTCCTTACATTCTTGACGTCAATAAACAATGTCTAAATACACATGAAATAGACCAACAAGCCGCGCATAAGGCTTAAAAATGAGGAGACGGGTAATCCACGTAGTCGCCGTCTAATCACACAAGGATGGGTCATCCACGAAGTTGCCGCTTAAAATCATAAGGAGTAGTGGTGAACTCTAAGGACTTTTCGAAAGTTCATACATCCACATTTTTTACAAAACTCAACATTTAAGAGATTCATATATCTCAAATCAAATTTTCGTTAAAATCATATTAACAGCTACATATTCACACAGATTCATAACCCACACAAAATCACACGGTCACAATTTCACAAAGCTCAACTATACATGAGAACTCATATCTCTCTAAGTACAAACAAATTAATTCATATCAATGAGCACGAAATCATACAAAAATATGATTTAGCAAATACGCTTATTTTAATATTTATAAAACTGCTACTGTAATATGCATTTTCTGCCCAAACGGTGCAGAATTGGGAAAAACACCATTAGATGAAACACGTGCAAAATGGTGTTTTACATAGGATGCACGAGCAGAATTCCAAAATTCATTGACCACGATTATATATGAATTGTTTCACTTTCAGCCATCATAAATTTAGATTAAGCAAAATACTCACATATTCATAATCACAATCACAACAAGATCACAAAGATCCATCTTAATTGTAAACCCTAGTTTACACATGGAGTCAGATGCATATATATTCAAATATATACATATATATATATTCAAAACAAAAGTTTAACTCACCAATTTAGGGCTTCAAGTTTGATGATGATTATGCAAAACATAAGTTTGGGGTTCCTCCTTTTTTTGCTTTTTTTTTTCTTCTTGTTCTCCTACTCTTCTTCTTCTTCTTCTTCTTCTTCTTCTCTCTCTCTCTCTCTCTCTCTCTCTCTCTCTCTCTCTTTTCTTTTCTTCTCTTCTCCCTTTTTTTTTGTTAAAATGGGGGCTAGGGTTTTAATATATGTTTATGTATACTACACACAAAATACATGTCAATAAAACACACACAAATATTTAAATCCCGTTTTTTTTTGTCTAAAGGCCTCATAAAATGGCTTTATATGGGCCCCGAAAATGTATTCTAAAGTGACAAATGATTAGCTGAATGGGTACCCATGACCCCGGGCACTAAATTTCTATGTTAAGCACACTACCTGACATAATAATGACACGTACATGCTACTTCAATGTTTTATTAGGTGTCACTAAGATACATACACATAGTTAATATCTAATACTTGAAAATAATAATATAAATAATTTCTAAAGCACTTAGAAAATTAGGGTTGTTACACATACCTTCCAACTTTTTCCTAAGTTCAAAGGTGAGTCCTTCTAATGCTATATTGACAAATTCCACTTCAGGCAACATGATCTTGTAGCGATGTTTGGCCCGTTTGGACCTGGCAATGTATGCTTCAGCTGATTCGCTTGGCAGCTGATACATCCTTGTCAAATCGGCCTAGAGATTTCGGGCTCAGTCTGATAGAATTGAGCGTGAAAAGCTTCTTCCATTTGGTTCCTAGTATGGAATGAGTTTGGAGGTAAATTAATATACTAGCTGAAAGCCACCCCAATAAGAGAAATATGGAACAACTTTAGTAGCAGATCTCCTTGGTGACTTACCTCTCCACTCTGAAGTAGGAATCGGCCTATATGCTCCATGGTCGATTGATTACTTTCACCAGAAAACATTGTAAAGTTGGGTACTTTATATCCACTGGGAAGTGATACTCTCTCAATGGCGTCTCTATGCGGCCTCCTATACACGGGCCGTTGAGTTCTTCGGAGAAGGTCGCCGTAGTCCTAGTGAATGACCTCAGCAATCTGTTCTCGATCCATTCTCACCGTTTGGACTAGGGTAACCCTTCTCATGATGATCTCATGTTCTAGACCGATTCTATCGATCCCAATGAGCTCGTCATCGGTGACTAAGTTGTCTTCGAACAACAGATTAATCCTTCCCCACTGATGGTCTGAATTTTGCCCATTTAGATCGATCACTGGCTCCCTGATGGTGATGTCTGGTCGGACTACAACCCGAAATGGGTTTTCGATCTCCTCTAAGATTTCTTTGCAATCTCTTTGGTGGGGCAATGTATTTTTTGGTCTGGGAGGAAGAAGGGACATTTTGACTTGCCCCCAAACCATCATGAGACAGGAAGGTTGGTGGAATAGATGGCTGTGAAGGATCACCCGCTTGGTGTTCCTTCCACTCTCTTATTTCCCGGAACATCCCGCTCACTTGGGTAAAATTCTGGTCTTACCTAATGGACATCTCAACAAAATGTTGGTTGAAAAGTTCTAGTAAGTTATTACTCATATTAGACAAGTCCGCCTGACTGGCTACCATGCTGTTTGGGGATTCTAAGACATGTTCTATGACGGGCTCCAAGATAGGCTCTAAAACAGGCTCGCATGAACCTACCTCATGGGAAAACCCCCTAGATCTAGTCCCTTTTGCAGCCATTTGACACTTGTCCCACCGGGGGTGCCAAAAATAGTTTACAAATAAAATTGGTGTAGTGTATTGGCGTGCCAGAGTCCACCCGGACTCAAGAAAGATTGTGATAGCCTAATCTAACTTCTAATTTGGGCAGCTCATCATTAAGGTCGCTCTTAAACAACAAAATGGGTTTTTACTCTACTCTGATGCAAGCAAGTAATTACAAATGGAAATTAAAATAAAAAGGAAATAAATCAAACACTGAAACTCAAGAATACCTCCATGAACATCATCTTCATTAGTCAAATTAAAGTAGCAATTATAAACGGTCTAAGAACAATGAAAACTCACGATCACTCAAGAACAAAAGTAGTAATGCTTTGACAAAAATGTAATAAAGTCTGACTGGGCAGAGGTAGCGTGTGTGTGTTAGCCCCTTCAAATGTTGCACCACCTGCCCTATTTATAGATTTTGAGTGAATAACTGCTCCTATTAGTGGGGTTAATGGGGTTAATGGTCCCTAATTTTTAGGCATCAATCAATTATTTCCCCCACTTGTTGCCCCATGATTAACCTCCATGATCTGTCTGATACTCCCATTTCTGCCACGTTCTCTCCCTATGAAACCATCTCTCTTCCAGCTCGGCATATCCTGTGCACACATTCTTATTCATGCTCAACTGCCCAAAAGCCTTGTGAACAAATCCTATTTGACCGATTGCATCCTTCTCTGAGTAGATTGACCATCGTTGATTGATAGGCCTCGATTTTATGCTTGGTAGGAAGTCTATTAGTGTCCATCGGCCTTGCTTAACCGAAGTTTTTTGTGGCTTTAATTATTCCATTTTTTACTTGTTAATCATCTTCTAAGCCCGATATTTTATTTCCTTTCCTGCCTGCCTTTCAGTCCCAACACTTTAGAACTCATTGGTTGGTCATCGGTCTTGTTTGACCGGTGTTACGACTATGGTACCTACTTTACAACCTTGGCCTTGTGTGTTAAGACTGAGGTCTTCTTTTGAGTAACCAGTATCATCATGCCCTCGTTCTTAACACCGAAATTCACTTATTGTATATATCATCGCTATAGGTAGGTAGCTCTGATATTGGTCTTTTCTCTGCGATCGTTCTCAATCCCTGTTCATTTGCCTACCTGCTTGTGTGATGACATCATCAGGCCACGTGATTGTCATGTGCCTTGGAAAATCCCAAATTAGGGTGTAAACAAATACATGAATATATCTGTATTAAGAAATCAGTACTTGGAAGTACTTTTAATAAATACTTTACATTAAAATGCATTACCAATATTTTTTTCATAATTTTAAAAGCTCGTTTAGTATTTATAATAATTATTATACTCATAAAATAGCTCCTTTATATTTATTAAAAAAATACTAAACTATGATATTATAGCTTTATAATTTATGATATTGTATAAAATATAATTAGGAACATATCTGCAATTTTTTAGAATTAACAAATACATGTATGTATTTTTAAATCTATTTAAAAACAATTCAAAACTATATTTAATATTTATAATAATCATTTAAATATTAAGTATATATTATTTAATATAATAATAATTTACAGAACATATGAAATATTACATGTTAATTCACTTAAACCTATTAACAATGCCTTTAAAACAAATTATTGTATTTAAAAACTATTTAAAACTAATTATAACTAATTAATATTAATCATAATAATATGAGACCCGACGGGTCAAACCCGAACTGACCCGAACTAAATAAACTATCCATTTACGCATACAGAGAAACCCAAAGGGTTAGACCCGACCCAAACCCAAACATAAACGAATTACCCATCTTGTTTGCACGACAAAATAAATTACATAGTATGGGCCCGCAAAGGATATGGCCACAAGAGAAGGGCATGCCACGTGGTTATTTTTTTAGTTGGCCAGGATGATGGGTTTGAACACAGGATAATGGCAGTTATTCATTGGAATAAGCCAGGATGATGGTAAATGATGATGCCAAAAATTGGTAAGAGTAAAGTAAAGCAATTTAAGGAGAGAGAGACTATTTTTTGTATGTGGTTCGGCCCTGTTAATGAAGTTACCTACGTCTACGGGTGTGTCTGAGCACGTTCACTAGCAGATCACCGGCGGGCCTGGTGAGCCAACAAAGAGGGGCGGCACTACTAGTAATACCGGCCGGGTGTATGCGTATAATGGTGAATTGTAGAGGTGCTGTGTAGACTAGAGAATTGGCGGCCCCTTCAATGGGGGGTGAGAGGTCTCTTTTATAGATGTAAGAGACCTACTCATACATGGATAAGGAAATATAATCCTATTGATATAGATTGGCATTAATTATGGGGATTTCCTAATTGGATTAGGAAACAGTGTGCACTTTTCATTAGTCTTCTAGCTTGAGTAGGAAACTGCCCGTAATGCTCGGGATCACGCTTGTGGGCCCGGATGAGATGTTCCCGCGGCGGGATATACATGTGCAGTTTTCCCAACCTGCTGGTCGGGTCGTGAATGAACCGCTCGGGATGATGAGTAGAGTAAACCGCTCGGGCTGACGCTTCTGAGGAGTTGTGCATGATTTGCCCGGTTAGCTGCTGATTTGAATCGCTCGGTCATAAGATAAAGCAAATTTTGGGTGTATCAGCTGCCCCCCATTTCCAAGATTGGCCAGATGCTATATCGGAGCAAGTTTGGAAATTAGCTTGATGTTACTTGCCACTGTCTGAGTCCTTGTGAAAGCTACCTCGGGGCTTCTGAGCCTGGTGAGTGCTCGGGAACTGGCTGAGAGTTGAGACCCAGCCTAGCTCGGGACCTTTAAGTGCTCGGAAAGTGACCGGGAGTCGAGACCCGGCCTAATTCAGAGTCTTTGAGTGCTCCGGAAGTGACCGAGAGTTGAGACTCGGCCTACTTCGGAGTCTTTTTTGCTTGAGTTAGCTCCCAGGATGGTTATCTTCTGCCCGTAAACCTTCGTCAAGGCTGTGGGTAGAAAGATTTTACCATGTTGGAAAAGCCGACCTAAAGCGCATTGCTCTAGGTTCCTTTTTACTGTTAACTCCCCAGGATGGTTGTCTTCCGCCCGGCCAGCCTTCGTCAAGACTGTTGGGAGAAGAGGTTGACCATGTTGGTGGAGCCGACCTAAATCACGTTGCTTTAGGGTCCTTTTGCTCCTCTATCGTCGGCCAACCTAAGAGATTTTAGTCACCTCTATCGTCGGTCTGGACCTAAGTGGAGTTAATACCTCTGAGTACTGTAGGTGCTCGGGTTGTCCAAGATTTTGACTTGGTAATCCGCGAGGCCTGTAGATACCCAGTTTGATTACCTGTTTAGTTCACTACGCCATCTTGCCCCCCAAACTTTCGCTAAGACGAGGGTCTTACAAAGGCTATGAACTGTAGGTAACCGACCTGGAACATGGTGGTTGCAGGGTCTTTTGAAGCTTGCCATCATTAGCTACCTAGGGGGTTTGCCCCCATCGTCGGTTGGACCTAAGCGAAGCCGGTGCCTTGGACGTGACCCCAAGGTCTTTGGTGCCTGCGTTAAGAGCCCGAGGTCTTTTGAGTGCCTGGGTTCGGAGCCCGAGGTCTTTTTAGATGCCTCGGGGTTAGGCCCAAGGTCTTTGTATGCCTTGGGGTTAGGCCCAAGGTCTTAAGGTGCCTCAGGGTTAGGCCCGAGGATGTTGGAAAGGCTCTCTGACAATCGACGAAGCCTCATGTGGTGATCAGGCAAATACCACTATAGTCGGGCTCATCTAGACCGGAGGAGACAGGAGGTCGAATCAGGATCGTCGGGCTCCTGATTTCTCTGTGTTGGAGGCAAAGTCGAAACTGCTTGATCCTGACCGATATGAACTGGAGGTTACGTCAGGGCTGCCGGACTCAGACCACTGTGAACTGGAGGTCGAGTCGGGGCTGTCGGACTCTGCCTGCTGTTAGCTGGAGGAACTGTCAGAACTCCCGGGCTGATCTGGCTTTCGCTTGCTTCTGGAAGACTTGTTGCTTTCTTGCTTGGGGTCTTTGATCTTTAGAAATTCCTCAGTGTTGATGTATTTTCCAACCCTCTCTGCGAGTTCGACCAAGGTTGCCGGTCGATTTCTGTGGAACGAAGTGGCGCACTCAGTGTGTTGAACTCTCGAACAGAAGGCTATGATGGCAATTATCTCGTCCAAATTGCAGATTTGAAGCTTCTGTTGGTTGAACCAGTCGGTGAACTCCTTGAAGGACTCATTATTCCATTGTTTGATTGTTAGTAGCTGCATGTATGGCTTTGGACGCTCATGCATACCGGCGAACTGGTTGATGAACTGCTTGCGGAGTTGTTTGAAATTGCAGACCGATCGGGGCTCCAAGGGGCCTTTCAAAGTGTTGGGGAAGGCTAGGCAGTGTAGCTCATCGGAGTTGGTGGCTAGGGCCATTTGAGCCTTATAGGTCCGTACGTGGTCGACCGGGCTTCCCGAGCCATTGTAGGGATCTAGGCGAGGCTCTTAAATTTGCGCGGGATGGAGAACCTCGTGATCTGGCTGGAGAACGGTGACTCTGTCTCGGTATTGGCTTGATTTTGAGCATAGTTTTGACCAAGCTTCTTGGTCACTCTGTCGATCTGCTTCTGCAAGTCCTTGATTCGGGCTTTCACTCCTTCCCGACCGGTATCTGAGGAAGTGGGTTGGTGGAAGATGTTTCTTCATGGCGGGGTGCTGTCTTCTGGGATCGGGCTCGGCTATGACTCCGGGTAACCGTTCGCCTAGGGCCAACTCGGCTCTTGACCGAGTGACCCTGGACTGATTCCCGGGCCATACGCTCCCGCCTTTCCTCTCGGACAGCACGCCCACTGCTGATGTCTCTGGTATCCTCAACACGGGACGGGTTGGCTCGGGCCCGTTGTGTGGTCAAGATCGGTTCCCGACCGTACGCAACGTTCCCGGGTCGTTTCCCGGCCACTGGAGGATTGCTTTGCTGGGCTAGCAGGGCTTCGATCTGCTGCTGGATTTGACGTTGTCCCTCCAGGAGTTGTGTGAGGGTCGCGGTGATCTGTTCAGATGTCATGACTACCGCAGTCGGTGCCGGTGCCGAAGGAACATCCCGGTCGGACTGCTGATCAGCCTTCTTACCCTTCTTCGGTGGCATGATGATCAGTTAAGAGATTTGTTGATGAGAAGACTTGTCGTTCCCACAGACGGCGCCAAACTGATGATGCCAAAAATTGGTAAGAGTAAAGTAAAGCAATTTAAGGAGAGAGAGACTATTTTTTGTATGAGGTTCGACCCTGTTAATGAAGGTACCTACGTCCACGGGTGTGTCTGAGCACGTTCACTAGCAGATCACCGGCGGGCCTGGTGAGCCAACAAAAAGGGGCGGCACTACCAGTAATACCGGCCGGGTGTATGCATATAATGGTGAATTGTAGAGGTGCTGTGTAGACTAGAGAATTGGCGGCCCCTTCAATGGGGGGTGAGAGGTCTCTTTTATAGATGTAAGAGACCTACTCATACATGGATAAGGAAATATAATCCTATTGATATAGATTGGCATTAATTATGGGGATTTTCTAATTGGATTAGGAAACATTGTGCACTTTCCATTAGTCTTCTAGCTTGAGTAGGAAACTTCCCGTAATGCTCGAGATCATGCCTGTGGGCCCGGATGAGCTGTGCCCGCGGTGGGATATGCATGTGCGGTTTTCCCGACCTGCTGGCCGGGTTGTGAATGAACCGCTCGGGATGATGAGTAGAATAAATCGCTCGGGCTGACGCTTCTGAGGAGTTGTTCATGATTTGCCCGGGGCATGTACTAGCTGCTGATTTGAACCGCTCGGTCATAAGATAAAGCAAATTTTGGGTGTATCAGTAAATAACCACCAAAGGCCCATGTATGCCATACATGCATATAAAATCTACCACATGTGTTAAAATAGTTATAATGAAGTAGATTAACTCCTATTTAGTGGAGAGTAGTGGTTACAAAGTAGTGGAGAATGGTGATTACAAAGTAGCGGAGCTATAATAACACAAAGGGCATTATTTAAATGGCTTACTAAGAGATAACCGCCTAAAACTACCATAGTCATGGGTAGTTTTATGAGAAATAACCACCCATGAACTACCACATCATGGGGTAGTTATATAAGAGGTTATTATCTATAAATTTCCATATAATGTTCATTAGCCACGTCATCAGCCTGAAGTGACGTGATCAGTCTAAAATACAGTGGCAGTTACGAAGTGATCAGCCTGAAATGAAGTGATCACTCTGAAATAAAGTGACAATTATTCAGTTAATTAAATTAGCATGTTGTCTATAAATACAAGAGATGAATGAAGAATAGGGCCATCATCAACGATCAAACAAACTACATGCCGTAGGCATCTTTATCTTTTATTTCCTTTTTCTATTTTAGGAGTAGATTTTAATGAAGTTCTTCCACATCCATAAGAGAAGGTGCATTATCCCCTTCTTCTTCGTGTTGTATTTTGGAGACGAGCTTTGCCACTCCAAACTATAAGAAGGCGTGTGTTCCCCATCTTGTTTCTATAATTGAGTTGCGATTACCACTCCAATCTCTTGTAACTGTTCTTGAGCTTAGTGAAAAATATTGTCTTTTGGGCATTTACCTGTTTGGTGAGATTTTTGTTACATTTTTAAGTCTTTGATTCTGTCAAAACGCCGAGAATCCAAAGAAAAGTGTTGTTCCTCTACTTTCCAAATTGCCTGATCAATTTATTCATACTTCGAGGGCGTTTGTTAGCAAAATATGTTTTCTTGGCACGCTTGCGCATAAGAACATTTTCTGCCATATGATTTTTGGCATGCCCAGTGGGACAGGAAGTCAGAAATCTCATTCGCTTTCAAAAATATATGATGAAAACTTGAAGTCAGTTGAAAGAAAAAGAAGTAATTGGCCTTAAGGCTGATGAAAATTTTAAGGGAATCGAGGGTTCCAATGAATATGTTCGAAGTGGTAACCATTTTAGGAACATTGAAGGAAGCCACAATGTGGAAGATTTTCAGCCAATAAGGATGGTTATAAGTGACAATAATCTGGATGCACAAGTTCTTAAGGATTATATGTCTGCAATACATGATAATGTTGATTATGCTTTGCATAATTTCTTGCAAGCCAATTCTCAACAAGTAACCACCATCATGAGGCCTATTAAAGATTTGATACAAAAGATTGGTTATCAAATTACGAGGAGTATTAATTTCTAAATGGATCTTATGGTGGGAAAATTGGGTCCATCATCCTCACTGAAGTCCAATGCACAAGAAGAAATGGTCTAGCCAAAAGAGACTCGATGAATGAATTATGGTCAAGTAAAAATTCCTAAATGGCCATAAGTTCAAGAAAAGAGACCAATTTTCATAAATGTGCCCAATACACCAATTTGTGGCACTTATAAATATGTTGCTAATTCAAGTCATCATCAGCCTAGTCTCGAAAGGGGGTATATTAATCTGGTTGCTGATCAACCTCATGTTACTTGGTGGGAAGTCAAGTCGACTACTAATCAGCCTAATTTTACTGAAGATCAGCCTGATTTTGCTAGAGATCAGCATAATTTAGGTTTCCCTGGTCGTCAATCTGGTTTTCCTGACTGTCAACTTGGTTTTGCTAGAGATCAGTTTGGTTTTATTGGTGGTCATTCTGATTTTCCTGAATATCAACTTGGTTTTGCTAGGGATCAGTTTGGTTTTATTGGTGGTCATTCTGATTTTCCTAAATATCAACTTGGTTTTACTGGGGATTAGCCTGCTTATACTAGTGGTCAGTCTTGTTTTGTTGGGGATCAGCCTTGTTTCATTGGTGATCTGTCTAATTTTGCTGAGTGTCAACCAAGTTTTGCTGGAGATCAGCCTGGTTTCACTGGTGGTTAGTATGATTTTATTAATTATCAACCTGGTTCTCAGGCTGAGGGAAAACCTTATAAACTTGGTTCTCAACCTGGAGGTCAATGCTATCAATCTGTTTCTCAGCCTGGGGACAACCTTATCAACATGATTCTCTAGTTGAGGGACAGTTCTATCAACCTGGATTCATCATTGGAGGTCAAGGCAATCAACCTAGATTCATCGCCATAGCTTAAAGAAATCAATCTGGATTCTTTGGTGGGGGACAAGGTTATCAACTTGCTGGTAATGAGGTATGTCACTTGTTTCATCCTAATGTCCAACCGCGTCCACGGTTAGGTCTAAATAAGGATGAAGTAGTTGAAGTAGTAAGAGAACAATTGAAAAATCAAATAAGAGAACAATTACAATATCAATTAAGAGAACAATTTGAGGCAGATTTTAAAGCTTCATCAAGACCACATTATCAAAGACCTTATCCTAATTATATTGATAGAATGTTTGAGTTTCCTCAATGCTTTAAAATTTTGAATTTCATTTTGTTTTCTGGAATTGATAAACAAACAACACTTGAACATATGGCCATGTTTACTGCTTAATGTCGTGAAGTTTCAAATAATGACATGTTAAAATTAAGAATGTTCTCTAGTTCTCTTACTGAACCTACCTTTACTTGGTATGTAAACCTGCCAATTGGTTCTGTCCAAACTTGGCAAGATATGGAAAGGATATTTCATGCTCAATTTTATCAAATTGAACCACAAATTATAATTGTTGATCTTGCTAAAGTGAAGCAAAAATCTCGTGAAAGTATTGAAACATTTATTGCTAAGTTTAAGTGGGTAAGGAACATGTGTAAGACAAGACTTCCAGAGGCTAAATATGTTCATTTGGCTATTGAGAATCTCAGACCTATGTTAAGGATGCATTTTATAGTTCAAGAGTTTACAGATTTTGTTGGAAAAACCGGTTTAAGTTCTAAGTTTAAACGCGCAGCGGAAAAATCAAGTTATAAAACTTAATTGGCATGCCCGGATCTACTACCCATCAACTCTATAGATGCGCACAAGAGGGGACAAGAATTATACCTTAGTGTCTTGAACCCAATTCTGAACTTCAACTTTCAGATGCCTCCACTAGATGATCTTCACCCTTATGACTCCTACGGATGCCTGCCGGAAAGACTAGGGATGGTGGGAACCCTAATATAGAGTATAGGAAGGTTTGGGAAGACTATTATAGTTTCTGCAGCTTCTGCGTATAAGAACGACGATCCACTTTTCCCAGAACGCAGCTGCCCTATTTATAGATTTCCAGAACTGACCTAAACTTCGACCGATCGAAGTGACTACGATCGATCGAATATTCGATCGATCGAACCATTCTCGATCGATCGAACCTGCCATGACTTCAATCGATCGAACATACTTCAATCGATCGAACTTGTCTTGACAGCTTCCTCAAGTGTCTTTCCAAGCATCCTGGCGGAGCTAAGAGTGGGACCTCCTAGGCTCTTTATTGTTGGCTCAGACCAGTTTGTTAATTACCATGACCAAACTCTTTGATCAGCAAACTAACTAACTGGTCAGTTAACGTTTACTCCACTATAAAATGATAACTGAACTCCAACGCAAAAGAACATATCCGAAGCGATAACTAGACTTGTATGTTGTACTAATGTCCCTCTACCGTTAGCATTCGCAATCATATTCAGGTAGTCGGATAAACAGTTACTGTCAACCTGAATCATGATTACTTCTTATAATCCTTGAGTCCCATTCACCTCTCATGATTACCAAACATGTTGATAACTCTTATCAACAAGACTGCAATACTCAGTAATCGACTTGGTGACATTCTCAAGGGAATGCTTATTCTGAATCAGAGGGTAGATTCTATCTTGACAATATATGTTCACAACCCTATGAACATGACATACCCAAGATACCCAGGTGTTGATCTTCTATAGACCTCACTGATTGGTAAGTCAAAGCAGTCATATCCACAGTCTGTGTTCATAATCGTCTCAAGATTGAGAACACATACCTTATACAAGTTATGAGTTCCTATTGACTGTTGACAGCATTGAGCGTCAATAGGAAACTCAGGTCCGTCAATGCACTATAAGCACTAGCATACTAACCAAGAGTCACACTCTAGTGATTGAGATTTATCACTCCATCCAATGGTAGTTAATGATGCTACAGTGTATACCTGATGAGATATCCAGTCTCATCATCCACTGTGACAAGCTTTAAGTATCAAAGAGTAGTAATTCGTATCTCATTATATGTATCTCATACACACACGAAATACTTACTATGATACTTATGGATTAAACAATCATCTCATGAAAGAAGCATACATCATAAAATGTAAAGCCAATATCCATATATTAAAATGCTAATGTCTAATACATATAGTAATGGTTTGAGGGCACAAACCCAACAGATTTATGTCATCTCGTAGAAGTTGTGTCTAGATACGAAAAAGTGGTCAATGAAGAAACTCAAAATACTACTTTTGCAAGAGGGACGTATTTCATGGTTCAAAATCAAGATGATCACAAATCAGACACAGAGGAAGAAGTTCAAAGTGATCAAGATGAGGATGAAGGAATTCAGGTTGACATTGATGTTAGATTAGTCAACTAGAAGCCATTTGTGTGTTTGGCTTTGCGTACTGCCACATAGAGAGCTAGAGTATCTTTTGAAAATGGCAGTTTTAATACTTATTTTGGGAGATTTACTTCAAAATCGAGCTATTTGTAGATTTGATTAGCAACATCCTTTAACTTCAATCATTGGATTCTGAACTTAAGGGATGTTGGGGCATTGTTTGCACCACAAAATAAATTCCATAGTATGGGCCCGCAAAGGATATAGCCTCAAGAGAAGGGCATGCCATGTGGTTATTTTTGTAGTTGACCAGGATGATGGGTTTGAACATAGGATGATGGTAGTTATTCATTGGAATAAGTTAGGATGATGGTAAATAACCGCCAAGGGCCCATGTTTGCCACACATGTATACAAAATATATCACATGTGTTAAAATAGTTATAAAGAAGTAGAATAACTATTATTTAGTGGAGAATAGTGGTTACAAAGTAGTGGAGAATGGTGGTTACAAGGTAGTGGAGCTATAATTGTTGGTTTGTGCCCTCAAACCATTACTATATGTATTAGACATTAGCATTTTAATATATGGATATCAGCTTTACATTTTATGATGTATGCTTCTTTCATGAGATGATTGTTTAATCCATAAGTATCATAGTAAGTATTTCGTGTGTGTATGAGATACATACAATGAGATACGAATTACTATTCTTTGGTACTTAAAGCTTGTCACAGTGGATGATGAGACTGGATATCTCATCAGGTATACACTGTAGCATCATTAACTACCATTGGATGGAGTGATAAATCTCAATCACTAGAGTGTGACTCTTGGTTAGTATGCTAGTGCTTATAATGCATTGACGGACCTGAGTTTCCTATTGACGCTCAATGCTGTCAGCAGTCAATAGGAACTCATAACTTGTATAAGGTATGTGTTCTCAATCTTGAGACGATTATGAACACAGACTGTGGATATGACTGCTTTGACTTACCAATCAGTGAGGTCTATAGAAGATCAACACCTGGGTATCTTGGGTATGTCATGTTCATAGGGTTGTGAACATATATTGTCAAGATAGAATCTACCCTCTGATTCAGAGTAAGCATTCCCTTGAGAATGTCACCAAGTCGATTACTGAGTACTGCAGTCTTGTTGATAAGAGTTATCAACATGTTTGGTGATCATGAGAGGTGAATGGGACTCAAGGATTATAAGAAGTAATCATGATTCAGGTTGACAGTAACTGTTTATCCGACTACCTGAATATGATTGCGAATGCTGACGGTAGAGGGACATTAGTACAACATACAAGTCTAGTTATCGCTTTGAATATGTTCTTTTGCGTTGGAGTTCAGTTATCGTTTTATAGTGGAGTAAACATTAACTGATCAGTCGATTAATTTGCTGATCAAAGAGTTTGGTCATGGGAGTTAATCAACTGATCTGAGCCAACAATAAAGAGCCTAGGAGGTCCCACTCTTAGCTCCGCTAGGATGCTTGGAAAGGCAAATGAGGATGATGTCAAGACAGGTTCGATCGATCGAAGTTGTCTCGATCGATTGAAGTCTAGACAGGTTCGATCGATCGAATGTTCGATCGATCGAAGCCACTTCGATCGCTCGAGAGCTAGGTCGGTTCTGGGAATCTATAAATAGGGCAGCTGCGTTCTGGAAAAAGGTTGTTCGTCGTTTTGAACGTCAGAAGCTGCAGAAACTGTTTTGGAGCCCCAAAACCTTCTGTATCCTCTCCATTAGGGTTCCCACCAACCCTAGCCCTTCCTGCGAGCATCCATAGGAGTCATAAGAGTGGAGACCATCTAGTGGAGGCTGCTGGAAGTCAGAGATTTCAGAATTGGGTTCAAGACAGTAAGGTATAATTCTTGTCCCCTCTTGTGCGCATCTATAGAGTTGATGGGTAGTAGATCCGGGTATGCCAATTAAGTTTTATAACTTGATTTTTCCGCTGCGCGTTTAAACTTAGAACTTAAACCAAAATTTTCCAACAATTGGTATCTGAGCCACGCTCGTTTGGATCTATAAATGCGTTTTTGGAACACTATTTTGATTTGCATGTTGATTTTAGAACTGTTTTCGAAACTGCATCATCACAGATCTGTTTCTACAGTGTTATCGCAGCAGTATACAAATCTGTGATTGCATAGGATGCAAGGCGGGTTCGATCGATAGAACATAATTCGATCGATCGAACATATTTCGATCGATCGAACATACTGTTCTCAAGCGATCGAACAGTCTTCGATCGATCGAAACCTTCCGGTATTCGATCGATCGAATGAAGTTAGATTGATCGAGACAGATACTTTGCCAGGTTCTCTATTTCGCAGTTTTTAAGAGTTTTGAAATTAAAAACTTTAATTTTAAAATATTCTGTAAAATTTTTAAATCATTCTATGAAACAGAATGTTCAAGCGATTGAACAGTGTTCAATCGATCGTAGGTTCGAGCGATCGAACGGTCTTCGATCGATCGAACTGTGACAGAGAAGTAAGATGCTGTTTTAAGTTCTAATTCAGTATGTAAAGAGTTTATATACTGTGTGAATCACTTAAGTGTTTCAAAAGTTACATATATTTGTTATGTATGTATGGATTCGTGTACGACTAACCCTTTTGCAGCTAGATTAGTCGCTATCTCCCATGGCACCAAATCATTTGAATATTTGTATTTAAATTGTTTGAGATTGGTGCATGTTGTAATTTAAATTTGGTTTGGTTTTAAGGCATATGTAAAGGGCGCTGCGACTTCAATCCTACGAAAAGGAAAGTCGCATCGGTTTCCCTAGCCTTTTATTTTGTTGTTATTTCTATTTCTAGATAAATTATAAACTTCGAAAGAAGGATAGGAAAAATGTAATAGAATTAGAAAATCCATGAAGATGGAGCAAGGAGCCGTTATCCATGAAGATGGAGCTAGAGGCGATCAAACCAAAAGGAGGTTCTATAGAGATAGAGCCATGGGAGATAGAGGCATTGTTTGAATGCCTATATTTCATTTTAGTTTTTTGTTTTATGTGCTTGGTTTGTGATTGGCGTATAATACATTGTTGCATGCACGCAAAACAAGTTTTCTAAAATAAAATTCAAAAACCGTTTTCAACACATTAGTAAACATTAGATGTTTATGGGAAGTGTGTAGAAACTGATTTTCTCAAAAAGAAAAATCCTTTTTACTAAAACTAGTGGGAGAGGGTCTTATTAATTACACCCACGATCTTCCATTAACGGTTCACTGTAAGATGAGTGGTGCATTCTGTGTCACCTCGTCAGGGGTGATCATTCCATACGGAGGGTGCATTACTCATTGGTTACTAGATGTGAACTTCTTTTGATAGGATCAATCAGACGTGTTAGAGGGTGACCACCACACGGAGGCGCTACTTGAGACGGTTGTGATTGGATCCTAGTTAATGGTACACACTAGCTAAGCTATGGATAAGGGATCCCACACGGGGCATTATTCATAAACTTAGAGATCAAATAGGTTCGAAAGTCATAACTTGTTTTGCAAGAGTTGCATAGCGGATAAGTTATGATAAATCGAAAGATCGAACATTGACCACCACACGGAGGCTTTATTCTTTCGTTTCGATATTCCGGCGACTTTGTTTTAAAACAAGAGTTTTAAAAGGATTCTTTTATTTCAAACTGTTAAATTCTGATATCCATATTTATTTTGTTTTGATTTTTACAGGAAATCATAATGTCTGGATCTGCATTTAGTCCACTTGCCACCATACTCACTCAAAACAAGTTAACTGGAAACAACTACACTGAATGGAAACGTAACCCTGACATCGTGTTAACTGCGGAGGATCACATATATGTCCTCACCACCCCAAGCCCTGAAGAACCCGCGGCAAATGCTTTGGCAGCTGCCAGATGCGAGTTCGACAAATGGAAGAAGTCAAATGGAATGGCTCGTTGCTATATTCTGGCCTCAATGGCTGGTGTGTTGCAACACCAATTCCAATCGAATGATTCTGCCAGTGACATTATCACATCCCTGAAAAAGATGTTTGGGGAGCATGGCAGGCCTGCCAGGCAGGTAACCATGCAAAAGATAATGAGTGCAAAGATGTCGGAAGGGACTCCAGTCAAGGAACATGTTTTAAAAATGATTGGTTATTTAACTGAGCTGGAGACCCTAGGTGCCAACATCGATGCACAGACCCAAGTTGATATGATCCTTAATTTGCTGTCGCCTTCATTCGCTCAATTTAAACTTAACTATAATATGAATCAAATGAATTTTTCAATAAGCGAATTGATGAGTTCTCTTTTGGCAGCAGAAGGGGTGATCAAACCTGGGGTCAACGTTTTGAACGTTGAGAAAAGCGCTTCCTCTTCCCGATCTGTGCCGAAAGGAAAGAAAGGAAAGAAGAAAGCTAGCACTGGTGGTTCAAGTGTTGGACCAGTCCCTAAGATTGCAAAATCTAAGGGAAAAGGTAAGGGCAAAGGGAAGGTGGGTGGCCAAGGCAAAGGAAAGTGTTTCCAATGCGGTGAGAAGGGCCACTGGAAGAGGAACTGTCCAGAATTCTTAGCTACAAGAGTTCAAGGTATGATTGAATCACATGTGATTGAAGTAAGTTTTATAACGGATACTTCAAACACTTGGTGCATTGATTCTGGTGCGACTAACCATATCTGTAATTCATTGCAGGGGTTCAGATCAACCAGGAGGTGCAGTGATGGGGAAATCGTACTTACTCTAGGTTCTAGCGCAACCGTTTCTGCGGTTGCTATAGGAGTCGTAGTTTTAGAATTTTTAGACAATAAAATTTTGATTTTATCAGATGTACTTTACATCCCTTCAATGAGACGTAATTTAATTTCAGTTTCTAATTTATCGAATAATGGTTATTCTTTTCATTTTGGAACTGAAGTTGTGATTAAAAGAAATAGTTCTTTTATATGTTCTGGTGTTAAATCAAATGGTTTGTATGTGATTACTCCCAATATTTCTAAAGACTCTTGCATGGAACTTAATAACCCAGTGGTTACTGTACCATCTAAAAGAAAGAGATCTTCCACTAATCCAACAAGGCTTTGGCATATGAGGCTTGGCCATATCAATCTAAATAGGATTGGCAGACTAGTCAAAGAAGGGATCTTAGGCGATTTGGTTCTAGAACCAATGGAAGTCTGCGAGTCTTGTTTAGAGGGTAAGATGACCAAAAGGCCCTTTCCTACAAAGGGAAATAGAATCGATGCATTGTTGGAATTAGTTCATACTGATATGTGTGGACCAATAAATATTAGAGCAAGGGGTGGTTATGAGTATTTCATAACATTTACTGATGACCACTCCAGGTATGGATATGTGTACCTAATGCAGCACAAGTCTGAAGCCTTTGAAAAGTTCAAAGAGTTTAGGGCTGAAGTGGAGAAGCAATTGGGCACACATATCAAGGCCATTCGATCTGATCGAGGTGGCGAGTACCTCTCTAATGAGTTTATTGATCACCTCGTACAGAATGGGATTCTGTCACAGTTGACTGCACCTGGTACTCCTCAGCAGAACGGTGTAGCGGAGAGAAGGAATCGGACTCTTTTAGACATGACTAGGTCGATGATGAGTTACTTGGAGTTGCCATTATTCCTTTGGGGTTATGCTTTGGAAACTGCTGCGTACATACTAAATCTAGTACCAAGCAAATCTGTTCCCAGGACACCACGAGAGATGTGGATTGGGCGCAAGCCTTCTTTGCAACATCTCCGGATATGGGGGTGTCCGGCACATGTGCTGAAAGGAAAGATGAGCAAGTTGGATTCTAGATCGGAAGTATGTTACTTCGTAGGGTATCCAAAGGGTACTTATGGATGGTATTTTTATGATCCAAGAGAGCAGAAAGTGTTTGTTAGTACGAATACTGTTTTCTTGGAGGATGACTATATCATGAACCATAAACCTAAGGGAAGGATAGATCTTAGAGAGATAGAAGGAGAGCCCTCAGTCCAACCCGTAGTTGATAACGATATAAATCAAGAAAATACCACTTCTTCACCCATTTCTGCACCGGTACCTCGTCGTAGTGGGAGGATTATCAGCCACCCTGATAGATACATGTTCTTAGGAGAAGTTTTTGAAGCTGTCTCCATAGAATCTGAATCTGATCCTGCCATATACGAAGAGGCAATGGATGATGTAGACTCGGCTCATTGGATTAAAGCTATGAAGGCTGAATTGGAATCTATGGATTCTAATCAGGTCTGGGATCTTGTAGAGCTTCCAGCCAATATTAAACCCATTGGCTGTAAGTGGGTCTACAAGAGGAAAAGAGGATCTGATGGAAAGGTTGAAACCTTTAAGGCTAGGCTTGTAGCAAAAGGTTATACTCAAAGGGAGGGCATTGACTATGAGGAAACCTTCTCGCCGGTAGCCATGCTGAAGTCCATCAGAATACTCTTATCCATTGCTGCATGCCTAGATTATGAGATCTGGCAAATGGACGTCAAGACTGCATTCTTGAATGGCAATCTTGAGGAGGACATCTATATGCAATAACCAGAAGGGTTCATAGCTGGTCGGAAAGGTAACTTGGTATGCAAGTTGCAAAAGTCCATTTATGGGCTTAAGCAAGCATCCAGAAGTTGGAACATCCGATTTGACCAAGCGATCAAGTCGTTTGGTTTCATACAGAATCTGGATGAACCTTGTGTATACAAGAAGAGTGAAGGGAAAGTGGTGGCCTTTCTTGTGCTTTACGTTGACGACATTCTACTCATTGGAAATGATGTAGCGGCGCTGTCAACAGTCAAGGTTTGGCTAGCTAGTACTTTCGATATGAAGGATCTAGGAGAGGCGAGCTATATTCTAGGGATAAAGCTCTTTCGGGATCGCAAGCGAAAAATAATGGGATTATCTCAAGCTGGTTATATCGATAAGGTGCTAAATAGGTTTTCAATGGATAATTCGAAGAAAGGTTTGTTACCTTTCAGGCATGGTTTAGCGTTCTCCAAGGACCAGTGTCCAAAGACACAGGAGGAGAGGAATCGCATGACAGGAGTTCCCTATGCTTCAGCAGTGGGAAGTCTTATGTATGCGATGTTATGCACTAGACCAGATATTTGCTTTGCCGTTGGCATGGTTAGCAGATATCAGTCGAATCCAGGTCCAGAGCACTGGACAGCCGTCAAGCACATTCTTAAGTACTTGAGAAGGACTAAAGATTACATGCTTATGTACGGTGGTAGTGAGTTAATTCCAGTAGGATACACTGACTCGGACTTTATGTCAGATAAAGATTCGAGGAAGTCGACGTCCGGTCATCTCTTTACCTTGGGAGGTGGTGCTGTCAGTTGGAGGAGCATTAAGCAGAAATGCATTGCAGACTCAACTACAGAAGCTGAGTATGTGGCTGCTTGTGAAGCCACAAAGGAAGCTGTTTGGCTCAAGAAGTTCCTTATGGAGCTCGAGGTGGTACCAGCGTCGCTGTCACCTATTACGCTTTATTGTGATAATAGTGGGGCAGTGGCTCAGTCCAAGGAGCCAAGGAACCACGGAAAGGGAAAGCACGTAGAGCGGAAATATCATCTTATCCGAGATATTGTTCAACGTGGAGATGTGACTATCACCAAGATTGCCACCGCTAACAATCTTGCTGATCCGTTTACAAAGGCCTTGCCACAGAAGGTCTTTGATCGTCATCTAGATAGTCTAGGTCTCAGATGTAATCCTGTATGGTTATGAGTGCAAGTGGGAGTTTGTTGGGTTTGTGCCCTCAAACCATTACTATATGTATTAGACATTAGCATTTTAATATATGGATATTGGCTTTACATTTTATGATGTATGCTTCTTTCATGAGATGATTGTTTAATCCATAAGTATCATAGTAAGTATTTCGTGTGTGTATGAGATACATATAATGAGATACGAATTACTACTCTTTGATACTTAAAGCTTGTCACAGTGGATGATGAGACTGGATATCTCATCAGGTATACACTGTAGCATCATTAACTACCATTGGATGGAGTGATAAATCTCAATCACTAGAGTGTGACTCTTGGTTAGTATGCTAGTGCTTATAGTGCATTGACGGACCTGAGTTTCCTATTGACGCTCAATGCTGTCAGCAGTCAATAGGAACTCATAACTTGTATAAGGTATGTGTTCTCAATCTTGAGACGATTATGAACACAGACTGTGGATATGACTGCTTTGACTTACCAATCAGTGAGGTCTATAGAAGATCAACACCTGGGTATCTTGGGTATGTCATGTTCATAGGGTTGTGAACATATATTATCAAGATAGAATCTACCCTCTGATTCAGAGTAAGCATTCCCTTGAGAATGTCACCAAGTCGATTACTGAGTACTGCAGTCTTGTTGATAAGAGTTATCAACATGTTTGGTAATCATGAGAGGTGAATGGGACTCAAGGATTATAAGAAGTAATCATGATTCAGGTTGACAGTAACTGTTAATCCGACAACCTGAATATGATTGCGAATGCTGACGGTAGAGGGACATTAGTACAACATACAAGTCTAGTTATCGCTTCGGATATGTTCTTTTGCGTTGGAGTTCAGTTATCGTTTTATAGTGGAGTAAACGTTAACTGATCAGTCGATTAATTTGCTGATCAAAGAGTTTGGTCATGGGAGTTAATCAACTGATCTGAGCCAACAATAAAGAGCCTAGGAGGTCCCACTCTTAGCTCCGCTAGGATGCTTGGAAAGGCAAATGAGGATGATGTCAAGACAGGTTCGATCGATTGAAGTTGTCTCGATCGATTGAAGTCTAGACAGGTTCGATCGATTGAAGATGGTTCGATCGATCGAATGTTCGATCGATCGAAGCCACTTCGATCGCTCGAGAGCTAGGTCGGTTCTGGGAATCTATAAATAGGGCAGCTGCGTTCTGGAAAAAAAGGTTGTTCGTCGTTTTGAACGTCAGAAGCTACAGAAACTGTTTTTGGAGCCCCAAAACCTTCTGTATCCTCTCCATTAGGGTTCCCACCAACCCTAGCCCTTCCTGTGAGCATCCATAGGAGTCATAAGAGTGAATACCATCTAGTGGAGGCTGCTGGAAGTCAGAGATTTCAGAATTGGGTTTAAGACAGTAAGGTATAATTCTTGTCCCCTCTTGTACGCATCTATAGAGTTGATGGGTAGTAGATCCGGGCAAGCCAATTAAGTTTTATAACTTGATTTTTCCGCTGCCCGTTTAAACTTAGAACTTAAACCGATTTTTTCCAACAATAATAACACATGGTCATTATTTAAATGGCTTAGTGGGAGATAACCACCTAAAACTACCATAGTCATGGGTAGTTTTATGAGAAATAACCACCCATGAACTACCACATCATGGGGTAGTTATATAAGAGGTCATTATCTCTAAATTTCTATATAATGTTCATTAGCCACGTCATCAGCCTGAAGTGACGTGATCAGTCTAAAATACAGTGGCAGTTATGAAGTGATCAACCTAAAATGCAGTGATCAGTCTGAAATACAGTGACGGTTATGCAGTTAATTAAATTCAGCATGTTGCCTATAAATACAAGAGAGGAATGAAGAATAGGGCCATCATCAACGATCAAACAAACTACATGCCATAGGCATCTATATCTTTTATTTCCTTTTTCTATTTTAGAAGTAGATTTTCATGTAGTTCTTCCACATCCGTAAGAAAAGGCACGCTATCTACTTCTTCTTCTCGGTGCATTTTGGAGACGAGCTTTGCCACTCCAAACTATAAGAAGTCGTGTGTTTTCCTTTTTTTTTTCCCACAATTAGAGGTGAAATTACCACTCCAATCACTTGTAACGGTTCTTGTGCTTAATGAAAAATATTGTCTTTTGGGCATTGACTTGTTTGATGAGATTTCTGTTACATTTTTATGTCTTTGATTTTGTCAAAGCGCCGAGAATCCAAAGGAAAGTGTTGTTCCTCTACTTTTCAAATCGTCTGATCAATTTATTCATACTTAGAGGATGTTTGTTGACAAACAATACGTTTTCTTGGCACGCTCGCGCATAAGAACATTTTCTGCCATACACACCTATACTCTAAATATAGTTAAACCCAGAAACCCAACCCTGAATCGAACTAACTCAAACTAGAACCCAAATCAACTAACAACCTAACCCTACCCCTAACCCAAACCTATACTGAATCCGTACCCGAAACCGGACCAAATCCTAACCCTAATATACACTCAAACTGACCCGACCCAAAACCTGACGCCCATCCCGATGTCAAAATGATGTTGCCTCACTTACAAGGCCCACGGGTTTAATTGAACCCAACCCAAGGCCAAACCCAGACCCACTACGAGACAATAACGGACCCACCCTAACCCATAACCCTCCCGACCCAAACCCGATTCTTATAACCCTTGTACCCATTGTAGACACCCCAATTTCGACCAATCGTCGAATTCGGGGGATGATTACCTTTACAAAATTGATGACGACAAATGTCTGACAAAATTCAAAGATTTTTAAAGTGATTCAAGCTCTTCGAAAGGCTCTTCAATCTCTATAAAATTTTTAAGAGAGAGAGAGAGAAAGAGAGAGCGAGATATAGAGAATATGGGAATTTTCGGGTGTATAATACAATCAGTCTAAAAATATAATAAAAATAGATTTTGTTTTGTTTTTATCAAAGAAAGTGGAAAAGAAAAAAAAAAGAAAAAGAAAAAGAATTTCAAATGAAAAATGTGTTTATATATATATATAAGAAATGAAAAATAATAAAAAAAGTGTCCCTGTGCTTTGAAGTTTATTCTACCCAACTAAAATGTCTTTCAAGTTCTTTAGAATTACATAGAAGTGCCATGGAGAGTTAGACATGCCAAAGAATAATCTTTCATTCATAACTCATTAAAATTGACCTATCTACCCTTATCTTAGCCACCAAAGAAATAAAAGTTTACATAAACCCATTTTCTCTCATTGGTTGGGTGTGGAACAATTTGGAGAGACACTTTGGTTAGATAATTGATATACACTTGAGAGTATAATTAAGAGGATTGAAAGGAAGCCATTTGACAAGGATTGAAGAACTTGAAGAAGAGCGTGGAGAACATTGAAGATCTCCATCAAACCAAGAAAAATCTGAGGATTTCTAGAGGTAATCTTCCAATCTTAAGTTAGTTTATCTCTAAGTTTAATCACAATTCATAGAATTTTAGGACTTTTACACATTTTTAAAATTTCTCTTCTTACCTCATTTCGTCACACACCACTAGAATTGTGATTGAATCTTCATTTGCTTTTCATTGATTTGGATTAAACAAACCTTAGATTTAAGATCAAATAAATTGAAACTTAATTTGGATCATAAATTAAACTTTGATTCTATTTCTTTTGTTTACAACTTTCTCTTGGGATTAATGAGACCTTGAAATGTCTCATTTGTTTCCCTTGTGATTGATCCCTTCTTTTCTATGATCTTATGACATATATGGGAAATAAGATAGATCATGGTTATATCCACACAAGATTGGTGGGTTCAACTCTTAATTCATGACTTGGATCCTTCAACTTAAAATCTCATGGAATTCTTTCCATAATTCCTATGAAGGATTATGTGGATTTGGTCTTATTTAGTCTCCAAGGACTTTTAATTTGGGAGGAGAATGGGATATAATAAGTTCATAACCCTCAAGGATCATCAACTTGAGAGTGGGATTGACTTGATAACTCTTATGAATTAAATGTTGGTATTGGTCTTGTGAATTCATGAACCCACTATGATCAAAGATTTTTAATTAAATCATGGTCTATGGTAATTGTATGAGAGGAATTAAAGAGTGTTCATGATTTATAGATGTATCACTAGGATTTTTGTGTTGGTAAAATTCCATAGTTAATGTGGTTTGGTCTTAGGATTCATGAACTAGTTACTCTCTGTCCAAAATTTCAGAACAGGAAGGTAGTTTTGATTTAAGTAGATTAGAACTTTAACCAAATGCTTTTGACCTCAGATAATTTTTTTTTTATGTTTAAATGTGTTAATGAGATCCTCTAAAAAGAACGAAGTCATTCGGATTCATTTACTATTTTTAGAAAATCATACAAAATCTCTAGACAAAGAGTTGTAAAGTCCTGACTAGTGTCTAGTTTTGGTTCAATTCCCGGAGATTGAACCGTTTGATCTTTGATTTTCTTTTTGGGTTAGAAACTAGACTCACAGAGGCATCTTGTGTCCAATAATCACTAAGATCAAACCATGGGATCTATGGTGTTTCTATTTCTTAATTTTAGGTCTTTTCTTTGTAAATTTTGAAACTCTGTTACAGCTTTGATAAACTTTGTAGATGATGACCTAAATGACCTTTTCATGACCTAAGACTTAAGCCATGTTTTAATAATGATTAATTGGACTTGAATCCAAAGGCTAAATGATCCAAATCAATGAATAATTCATGACTCATTCTTGTTTATGTCCATGCATTCATCCATGTATGCTGATACTTAGGATTAGGACTAATTCTTTGTTAAAGATGCATTTGATTGAACCTAGTTGAAAATAACTATGGGTTTCTTATGATCATGTTGGGATTATATCATCTCTATATGGACATTATATTGGCTCCTAGTTGAGACTTGTATATCTATAGAGGTGTTGTGTTTCCAACTAGTTAGAAGGAATTCATGATTGTGTCAACTCTTTCCATGCTTGATAGATACAAGCTAGAAGTTTGGGTATGATATTTATGATTCAATATTATATTTTGTTCAAAGTATGTGGATTAACGATTTTGTTTTGTAGCACTATGGATGTAACCTCGACTATTCTCTAGTTTATTTTATTACTTGATTTTATTAATTTTCAACTCCATGTGTGTAGACACTCCATTTTGTCGGCTATTAGATTTAGGAGACCCATAGCTTGGTGGTTCACAATGATCGAAAAAGACTCAAAAGGACTCCTGGAAGTTAGTTCTATTTGTCAAAATGCTCAGAATGACCAAAATGCCCCTGAAAGCCCAAAAACTCCCAAATTTGGACCAAAAGTTCTGGAAACATGCTATATCGTAAGAAAAGTAAGAAAATGAGTCTTTAAGTCAAATCATATGAAATCGTCAGCTCCCAGAGACCCCCGGAAGTCCCGGAAGTTCCCGGAAAGTTCTCGTTGCCCGGTTTGACCAATTTGACGAGGATTTGACCGAAATAATCCGAATTTGCCAAAAAATTCCAAGATCATTCTGGATCATGTGAAAAGTACTAAAATGAGTTTTAAAAGAAAATCGGATGAAAACGTCAGCTCTTGGGAGCTCCCAGAGATTCCCAGAACTTTCTGAAGATCCCAAGTTTGATCGATTTGACCTAAAAGTTGACTTCAAAACTGGAGCGCCGTAACAATTTTCAAACATTTTTCATGGATACCAGAGGTCAATAGCTTTCCAACAGTATATCGTACATCATTTCTGGGTTTAAAACGGATTTATTATGAATTTCCGAAGGTGAAAAAGGCGAGCAAATTGGCTTTTATCGCGAATACCGTAAAACTTTTCAAAGTGACCTAACTATAAAATATTTTATATAGAAATTAAACTTTGATACCTTTCCAACAGTATATCACAAGCTCAGTTTGGAGTTCGTACGCATTTTTTGTGAATTTTGGACGAAATGGGGCCTTTTCGCGAATACCAGAACCTCTGGGGGCCTACATACAATTTTTTTGGCATCTGAGGAGTAGTGCCGCGGCGACATTGGGCCACTGCTGCGGTGGCACATGGCCAGTGCCCCGGCGGCACTCAACCCTCGCAGAGTCCATTTTTATAATTTATTTAGGGGTCCAATTTGATTAATTAAAAACCAAAACGATGTAGTTTCATGTTCACAGTTGTTTGGGACCAATGGGAGTACTTATAAAACCCCAAAAGCACCGCAAATTAGCATATATAAACCCCCCATTGCTCTTCATTTTAGGGGGGCCAAGTGCAAAACTTGAGAAAGTTTTAGAGAGAAAGATAGACAGAAATAGGTTTAGAAGAGAGAAAGGGAGCTTTTCCCACTGATTTTCTATAGAAAGTGAGTTCTAAACTCAAGTTTTTCCATCATCCTTCTATGTACTTCATCATCAATACACCCAACCACCATTTCTCTAAGCATTCATGAGTTAGGGAGATACTTTCATGTCCAAATGTCAATATCTATGAGTGAAACACCAAGCTACAAGTCCAAAATCACATTGATTATCATCTATTGGTTGTTATTTACTTGCTTGTTCATATTATGTTAATCTCTTCTTAATCTCATTTCTTCTTTTAATTTATTTTTTCTTTATTTACTTACTTGCTCTTCATCATCTAAATGATGACATGAAGTGTGAGGTGAGTGAATCCTTATGGATAGTAGCTCTTGACTTCAAAAACATGTTAAATAGATGATGATTATAACTTCAATACCTCCAAGGTATCCTTGAAATTATGTTCAAAATAAAAATGAATCTCTCCAATAATATTGGTGATTCTTGATGATGAGTTTGATGTTGATATTCCAAGAGGTCATAATCTCTATTTGATGTTGAAAATATACTTTCAAAACCTCTATTTCAAAACTCCTCTCAAACCCTCTCATTTTGATCTCAAGAAAGAAAACTAAAGTTTTTCCCAAAATCTTTAAAATAGTGAGTCAAAACAGTGAATGATCTGAGCTCAAAGATTTCTCTAGAACTCAATACTCAATTTATGGATGCAAGACTACTTGATAAGTCTTCCTAACTCAATAGAGAACTCCCATGATTTTTGGTTTGACTTGGAAATACTTGGAAGGATTCCATTTTGGTCCAAACATTCTCTCCAGATATTCTGCCTTTACTGTCACAGCAGCTTGGTCGACTTTCAACTTGTTTTAAAGAAAAGCTTTCCAAAAGGAGTGGACCCAAACTATTTTTACCTTAAACTTTAGTGTCTTAGAGAACTTCTTGCATAAAATGGGCCCCTAGATCATTTTGTTTTCATTTTCAAAGATTTGTTGACATTTTAGTCGACAGTACAAACTCTGTTTCTGAGTAACCTCTATTGTTCATATGATTTCTCTCAATCTCTAATAGTTATAAAAGATTGGATTTTTGGGTTGTGTTCTAGACACAATAAGGAAGATCTCCATAAAAAATCATGCATTAAAAACATTCCTAACCCCTCTTTTCAATTTCCAAAAGATCATGTTATTGTTTTGTCCACTATTCACAGCAAGCATACTTTTACTTCCATTATTTTATTTGATGCTTACATGCACTCCAAATTAGTTCATGTCTTAGGAAGTAGTTCATACTACATTTGTATATATCCCATGATAATTTTCTTCATTCATTCATACACATTCTAGATTTCTAAGTCATTCTAGGAATCCATAAACACAAAACACACTACAACGTTGGCACATTCTAGATACATACATTGCATCCATGCAATGATTTGGGGCTTTTGTGACTCCTAATCTAAGAAGATTTTAAGGAATGAACTTGATCATACGTTCATGTTTCCCCTCGATCTAATCGTCCTTTCTCATCCATCCCGGAGATTGAGAGGTCTTCTTTTCTCAAAGATTAGCATGCATCATTCTAGCTTGCTAAGCATACTTTGATCCTTTTTTATTTATTTGTTTCAAGAACAATTCATAACCCCTTTAGATTAGGGAAACTTAATTACTTGATATGTGATTAGATGATTTTTTCTAGGTTTATTTGTGTGATCTTTCACTTTTGCATCGTGTGATATTTGGCTTAGATCTTATGAATAATATCTTATCTTTTGATCTTACATTTCAAGATTCTTATGTGATGTAATATACCTATCATAGTATTAATTGTCGAACCAAACATAGTAAAAGATGATTATTTGGATGTTAATTGGGGCCCGTCGAGAGACGGGACGAGTTGAGGGTGTTTTAGTCGTGACAAAGGCTCCTTCCTCTCTCGTACCAAAACCCCGAACCAAGTTCTTTGGTTATGAAGGGCCGGTGCCCTTTATCCGTTTGGGTGAGTCAAATTAGGTTTCTTGGTTCCTTAAAGACCAAGTGGCGACTCTGCATTTGTTTTCAACAGACCTTCCTTTTCTTTCTTTGATCCAAATCAATTTCAAATAAAAACAAAAAGAATTGGAATTCCGCGTGTCCACAATCTAGCGACTCTGCTGGGGATATTTATTTTCAAAACAAAATAATACAGAGGTTTGACTCATAAGAAGAATCCCTAAAATCATCTTTTTACTGTGTCTGGTTCACCACATTGTACTCTGCATTTTCCCCCTTCGACTGTGTCTAAAACACGACACTGACATTGTTTAGGTCTTGCTGTACCAGGGAACAAGTCGTCGTTGATGCTGTACCTTCCAAGGTATATCACAAAGAGTAAACACTTCCGTACTGTCTCTCTGACGGTATATTGGAACTCTCTTCAACAGACCCTATTTGACTAAACCCAGCCTTTGCATATAGATTCCTGTAGAACCTTTCATAGGGTTGTTGATTTATCTTTTCAGATAGGACAATATGACATAACTGCTGTATGCCCTGACGGGATTACCTGCACGGTGTAGATGCTTATGTGACATGAGGCAGAACCTCTTTATTATGATTCCCAAGGCAATCACTCACATGTGATCACATTGAGTTGACCTGCCTAGGATGTCTGCTCCACGTCCATAAAGATATACACCACAAACCTTGTTTGTTGGTCCTAAGACATAGGAGTATGAAAACTTGCTAAACAGTATGATCACCGTCATCCAAATCTCCCAGATTTCCCAGACATAATAATTTCTCCCAGAAACTCTATCCGATTTTCCCAGATATAACATTTTTTCCCAAAAACTCTGTCTAAATCTCCCAGATTTCCCAGATATACCAATTTATCCCAGAAACTCTGTCCGATTTGCCTAGATATACCAGTTTCTCCCAGAAACTCTATCCAAATTTCCCAGAAATACACAAAGTACCTGTTTCTCCCAGAAACCCTGTCCATATATCCCAGAAATAACCTGTTTCTCCCAGAAACTCTGTCCATATATCCAAGATATAACCTTTTTCTCCCAGAAACCATGTCCATATATCCCAGACATAACCTGTTTCTCTCAGAAACACTGTCCATATATCCCAGATATAACCTGTTTCTCCCAGAAACTCTGTCCATATATCCCAGATATAACCTGTTTCTCCCGGAAACCCTGTCCATATATCCCAAATATAACCCGCTTCTCCCAAAAACCCAGTCCAAAACTTTTCGGAATATCCCCAAAATCCCTGTCATTCATCGGTGGTCATACTGGAAAGTAAAGTTATCACACTCTGTATGGTTGTGATCTTATTTGCTTAACTGTTATCTGCTAGAAATAGGGGCATCATATAGACTAGGGCTTACATCCGCATGATTGACTCATTTGCATACACAATTCATGTCAGTTTGCATGCACGCACATCCCGTCAGTCTCACACATGTCAGTCTCTACACATCAAATGCATATGTATCATCATCCTCACCCATCTCAATCATTGTACAGAAGTCATATACTTACTGCAACTGTCCTCGGTTTGCATCGTTAAATCCTTCAAAATTCTGATCATCTCTTCCCGCTAGGAGTCCATAAGAAGTATTTTTGCACCTCTGCTAATTTGGGCTTTTACTTCTATTTGCAAAAAACATAACCCCGGGTAAGGACACTATTGTACCTCCCAGAATTCATTGTCGTGATCGCGAGCCAGCCCAGGCTATCATAAACACACTAATGGCCTACCAAGCTCTCAAAGGCAAAGTGAATAAACTATAAATCACTGTTCAACATCTAAGTTTAAGGATAAGCCGATTTGAGAAGATTCTGCAGAGCATCAATAAAAAGAAGTATTGGTTGTCTAACGCCGTCTATCCAAGCCCATTTCCATATCCGAATCCTTACTCATGTCCAAGTCCACACCCTTGCCTGGGTAATCCTATTTCATATCCAAACACAAGAGCCACTCAGAGGACCCACTTGAACTCAAAGTTTAACAAAGCCTGCAACCCAAAAACCTTTACCAACCTAGGTATGCTATTGTCCGTTATCCTTGATAACTTCATCACAAAAGGGCACCTCCAACTTCTTCTGCCTCGTGCTGGTATCCCTTCGCCTAACTATAACCTGTCCAAATGTTGTGCCTACCACCAAGGCCCAGGTCACGACACCGACAGCTGCATGTGCCTTCGCCATGATATTCAAGGCCTCATCGATCAGAAAACCATTGAGCCTTCACCCATCCAACCCTATGTCAACCAAAATGTCAGCTTCACCGAACCTAAAGCCCCTGGCTCATCCGTTCAAATGATCCCTTTTGCTGATACCCATGAATGTTGAACATGTGCCGGTGAAGCGATGGTGTTTGGGACTTTTGCTAGCAAAACAAATGAGGATGCTCTTTTAAAAAAAAAAAAAGAATAAGCGAGTTACCGTGACACTCCATTTGAGACCAAGCCGAGTCTAGTCAAGTTTGTCCTATGTTTTGAATCTATTTCAAGTTTAGTCTTATTGTCGAGTCTGTCAGTCTTCAAGTTGTTATGAGTCTGTGTCGAGTAATGTAATCCTTCTTCTTTTGATGGAATGAAATCTCATTTTTGTCTAATTTGATGTGTCTAGTCATCAATGCACGAATCAGCGAACTGAAATTTCACTTTTCAAATTACCATAGATATTACTCTGCTAATATTTTTTCTGCAACAAAACAAAAAAGAATTCTAAAAGGTCAATGTCGATTTCACGCTGACACCGATGAAGAGTTGAGAATTGAATAGTCTTACTTTAAGAATTTAAAGATGCTCTTGCCTCAATCTTGAAAAGATATCTTTGAAACTGACTTGGGGCTTGCCGAACACCCTTTTCCACCATTTCAAAGCCTTGAGCCCAATCTAATGGGGAGCCATACTATCTGTCTGTTGAAAGCAGTGCAGACTTAGTCCTTGATGGTAGCCAAACACTTTAAATGAGTTTCTTCTCCCCTTTCAAAATAAAAAAAACAATAAAAAGAGAAAAGAAAAATAGAAAAAGAAAGAAAAGAAAAGCTCGCTAGGTTAAAAACCCGAAAGGGCACTTAGGCAAAAGTTAGAGCTGAAAAAGCTGTTGATTTCCAAGATCTGACCTTAGCTAGTCAAAATGATTGAGAAAATGAAAGGAAGAAAATTGTGGTGATACAGAGAATTTTACACTTCAAGGTACATCATGAGAACATGCCTAGATCATATTTCAAAAGACTCAGAACGACCACAAATAAATTTTGAGAACTGATATGTACATTCTAGAATTCTGAAATTGTGATCAAAAGATCTCACAAGAATCAACTACATGAAAAGTAAAATTGACTGGCTAGGCGAAAGTGAAAAGGATCAATCCTCAGAAAGAAAAGAAAAGAAAAGAAAAGAAAAGAAAAGAAAGGGAGATCGAAACTGAATCCTTTTATTCAAGGCTACCGCAAGTGAGCTAAGTTTAAACTTCTTTGACGATTGGTTTGAAAAACCCTCAACCAATTTCTTTCAAAACTTTGCCTTGAACAACGCTCGACCTGATTCCCACTCGAGGATACGTAGGAAACCACATCGGTTTAGTCAACACCATCAGCCTTGGCCCTAACTACGTTAGACCTGATCCCCGCTCGGGGGTACGTAGGCATACTTTCAAAAAGAAAAGAAGGATGGCTCGCTAGGTTGAAAATCTGAAAGGACGCCTAGGCAAAAGTTAGAGCTAAATCCAAAGTGAGCAATAACAAAAGAGAGAAAAGAGCTCGTTAGGTCACCTTACTGGTGCCTAGGCAAAAGTTATGAGCATCTGCGAGATTAAAGTCGTGGTCCTTGCCTCAGGCCAAAAATCATCTTCCACACTAGGGGCAAACTTCGGCTACCCACCTCGTTTGCCTAAATTTTACTATCAACCCTTCATACAAGGGGCAAACTTCGGTCACCTACCTCGTTTGCCCAAAGCCTCCAATAAACCATTGTCCAAACTAGGGGCAAACTTCGGTCACCCACCTCATTTGCCTATGAATTCCACTTCCTATACCTCATACCAAGGGCATGTTTTAAAGTCACCAACTTGTTTTGAAATTTTTTGAAATACAGTATCTTTTATTCTAAAATCTAAGGCACTAATTCCAAGCACTTCTTGGGAGAAGTAGAGAATTGATTAGATCAATAGGGAAGAATTTTCAAAAACCAGATTTATCAGCAAAGTGCTATCATATTAAGATGAGGAGTAAACATAAAAGATGAGCGGTACATCGCTTATAACAAAGACACATTGAATTATGCTAATTTGGGCACTTCATGTCATTACTTCTGTCAAGTCAATCCTTGTTTGGTTGAGTAAGTAATAATTTGATCAAAACTGTATCAGAGTTCAATGTTCATACAACCCAAAATAACTTTCCTCGTCAACCCAATCCAACTTTCCTTGTCAACATTGTTCATGTGAAGTCCATTTGTCCTAATGGTCTCAAATGTGTGGGTTTAAAGTGATTACCAATTATAAAACCTGTGGATATAAGCAGAAATTCGAAACACCATTACTGCACTTGTCAAGTCTACAACATGATATGAGTCCCAAGACCCTCGAGCATTGGTGATACCCCCAATCACAGTCACTTGTCTTCATAAATCAGTTTATAAGATACACTGGCTATCTTCTACCAGCTCCTCAACAACCAAGCCAAAATTGTGTCACGAATGTTCTTCATCCTGAGCTGAATTACTCTATTCACAATGCAACCATTCTTTCCCCAGCCGAATCTTCTCATTCCCAACAGAGCTAGTTCATCTCTAGAAGAGTGTCCTAAACAAATATGGTGTATCTCAGTCAAGACTACATCCTTTCCTCAGAAGAAAGAGTTGTTCATCCCCAGCAGATTCAATTTAATCCCTAGCAGGCATATCAATTCGTCAGTTCTTTTGATCACAGTTAGTCCAACCGTTGGTCCAAGCCACGACAGTCACAGTAGTTCACTGTTGACTAATCATCTCAATTCGTACATCATCAGTTCAATTCATAACAGTCATAGTAGTTCACTGTCGACTCATCATCTCAATTCGTACATCATCAATCCATGTCAGTCACAATAGTTCACTGTCGACTCGTCATCTCGATTCGTACATCATCAGTTCAATCCATGATAGTCACCATAGTTCACTGTCGACTCGTCATCTCGATTCATACATCATCAGTTCATTCCCTGACAGTCAGAGTAGTTCACTGTCAACACGTCATCTTGATTCATACATCATCAATTCAATCCATGACAGTCATAGTAGTTCACTGTTGACTTGTCATCTTGATTCATACATCATCAGTTCAATCCATGACAGTCACAGTAGTTCACTGTCGACTTGTCATCCCGATTAGTACATCGTCGTCCTTCTGATCACGGTTAGTCCAACCGTTGATCCAATCCATGATAGTCACAGTAGTTCACTGTTGACTCGTCATCTTGATTCGTAGATCATCAGTCCAATCCATGAAAGTCATAGTAGTTCACTGTCTGCTCGATTCGTGCATCGTCAGTTCATTAATCATCATTAGTTCACCATAACTCCTATTCAAAATATGTTGTGTTCATCGTCCCCTCTAGATTGAGGCAAATCTATTGTCATCAGCCTTCTAGATTGAGGCAAATGCTTCGGTGTCAGCCCTTTAATTTGAGACAAATCCTTCGTTGTCAGCCCTCTAGATTGAGGCTAGATTGAGGCAAATCTGTTGTCATCAGCCCTCTAGATTGAGGCAAATCCTTCGTTGTCAGCCCTCTATATTGAGGCAAATCTTTTATTGTAGACCCTTTGGATTAAGGTAGGACTTTTGCGTCCACCAGTTATATCGGACTACCCCGTTTACTCTTTGATATCTGGGACTGCCAAGTTCGTCAATCATCTTAGGGATTCCATGTCCATCATTAGTGCTTCCACGTCCGTCAATCATCTTGGAGGCCTAAATAGGCTTTTCGGACCGACCATTGCAAGATTTGATCAACCGTGAGAGATCGGAGTTGAATCTTGGTTCTTAGTCAAGAATTAAAATAGTTAAGAGAGATTCTCAGAGAATCCCATACCATCCCCAATAGAACCTGAACCAAATTTCTGGATTGGTCATCATAAAAATTGGCAAACGATTGAAAAACACCGCCCACAGTCAAAAGACGCTGACTCCTAGGGCAAGCTTTGTCTATTCACAATCCAAGGCTCTGTGTCCGTTGGTTATCGTGAGCTTCTTCACTTATCATGACCTTCCTCACTCCTTCATCCAAAATCGTGAGCTTTCTCACTTATCATGAGCTTCCTCACTCCTTCATTCAAAATCATGAGCTTTCTCACTTATCATGAGCTTCTTTACTCCTTTATCCGAAATAGTGAGCTTTCTCACTTATCGTGAGCTTTCTCACCCTTTTGTCCAAAATTGGGAGCTTTCTCACTTATCGTGAGCTTTCTCAGTTATCATGAGCTTCCTCACTCATTTATTCAAAATCGTGAGCTTTTTCACTTATCGTGAGGTTCCTCACTCTTTTGTCCGAAATCGTGAGCTTTCTCACTTATCGTAAGCTTTCTCACCCCTTCGTCCAAAATCGTGAGCTTTTTCACTTATCGTGAGCTTCCTCACTCCTTCGTCTGAAATTGTGAGCTTTCTCACTTATCGTGAGCTTTCTCACCCCTTCGTCCAAAATTGTGAACTTTCTCACTTATCGTGAGCTTCTTTACTTATCGTGAGCTTCCTCACTCCTTCATCCAAAATCGTGAGCTTTCTCACTTATCATGAGCTGCCTCACTCTTTTATCCAAAATCATGAGCTTTCTCACTTATCATGAGCTTCCTCACACCTTTGTCCAAACTCGTGAGCTTTCTCACTAATCGTGAGCTTTCTCACTTATCATGAGCTTTTTCACTTATCGTAAGCTTCCTCACTCCTCTGTTCAAAATTGTGAGCCCCCCTCACCTACCCATCGGTTATCGTGAGCTTCCTCAAATAAAGATCATGAGCTTCCTCAACAAACAAAAATTGTGAGCTTCTCCCTTATCGTGAGCTTCCTCACTCCCTTGTCAAAAATTATGAGCCCCCTAACCTACCCATCAGCTATTGTGAGCTTTCTCGCTTGTCGGTTATCGCGAAACCCTTCTCCGATTGGCTATCTTGAACTTCCTCATCCATCGCTTGGTATCCAAGACTTCTGTGTCTGTCGATTATCTTTAATTGTCGTCCTCTAGGACCCCATGTTTGATTATATTTGTTTGCGAAGCACACTTCCTATAATTTAAGAAGTTTACCCGAGACCCAGAGTCTTCAACACCTTGGTATCCTTATCAGGATCAACCACTACATTAGATTCAACACTAGCACAACATAAGTCCATTCGGGGTGGCACACACCCCACAGCACCAGCTCATGCTAGGATCAGAACACTTAACATGATAGGACACATGACACAATTTATATCACATCCATGCATTGCATATCACTCTTATAGCATAGCATCTGCATAATTGTTGTGTATGTGTATGTATGATTTAATCCTTTGTGCCCCGAACTACGTCTTGGTCTGGTTCCCCTTGGGATATGTAGGCAGCTCACGCAGAGTTCGACCAGCACTAGCCTTAGTATCATTGCATATTTTTAGCACTTTTTATCCTAAATCTATAGCCTCCAAAAGACCTATCTCTTCAAAGTATGGCACTCGCCTGCGACATGCATTGCCTTGCAAGTTCATGCTAAAGAGGGACAAATTATAGACACCCCATTTTGTCAGCTATCAGATTTAGGAGATGATACGAACCCTGCCAACAATGTGACGAAACCCGTAACACGAATAATGCCTCGGACTGTTCTACTGTTAGATTCAAATGGAAACCGCGACCCAACACCTATAACAGATGCGAACCTTGGAATAAAGGATGAAGATGCCACAATCAAGGATGGAAAACTCGATTGATAAGTCCAGGTATGAGCACTACAGAGTAAATCTGATAAGTTCGAATAGTTCTTCAAAGAACCAAAGAAAAAACTCTCACTATATTATTAATGATCAAAACTGAACATTACAAACCCTAAACTGTTTAAATAGCTGAGGCTTACGGTTGGGCCCTATAAGCCTACGAAATATTTTGGCCCAATATAATTCACCCCAAAACTAAAATAAAAACAAACTAACAAATATGAAAAGTTCCTAAGTTGGCATGCAAGCCTATAATTTATTCTAGAGCTTGAATCATGGACACCCAGTCTTGTGGATCACTAGTATCCTCCTTTGGACCACAAAGATTAGTCTCAACCCAAAAATGTTGAACCAACCCATTGAGATTGTCCTTGAACCATTTTGATCGCGCCCTTGTAACTAGACCAATTGGCAAGTGGTTCGGGTCCGCATTCCACCTTGAACTAGCCGCCATGTTCTCATCATTCCCCTCCTCTTGAAAAGGATTTGTCCTCAAATCGTCACCTACATCTAAAGGAAATAAATTAGCAACATTGAAAGTAGTACTAACATTATACTTACCAGGCAACTCTAGCTTGTAGGCATTATCATTGATGCGCTCAAGAACTTGAAAAGGACCATCGCCTCAGGGAAGCAATTTAGAACGCCTTTATGCAGGAAATCTTTCTTTTCACATGTGTACCCAAACCCAATCTCCGGGTTCAAAGATGATATTGCGTCGCCCTTTGTTAGCTTGTGTTGCATATTGCTCCGTTCTTTACTCAATATTGAGCCTTGCTTTCTCATGAATCTGCTTTCTTTTTGCCATCTAAATTAACACGCTCAGTAATAGGTAAAGGAGATAAATCCAAAGGAGTTAAAGGATTAAAGCCATACACAATTTCAAAGGGTGAAAATTTAGTAGCAGAATTGTTGGTACGATTATAAGCAAACTTAGCATGTGGTAAACATTCTTCCCATGTTTTGATGTTCTTTTTAATAATAGCCCATAACAAAGTAGATAAAGTCCTATTTACTACTTCGGTTTGACCATCAGTTTGTGGATGACAAGTAGTAAAAAATAATAACTTAGTCCCCAACTTACACCACAAGGCCTTCCAAAAGTAACTCAAGAACTTAGCATCTCTATCTGAAACAATGGTTCTAGGCATACCATGTAATCTCATAATCTCCTTAAAGAATAAATCAGCAACATGTGAAGCATCATCAGTTTTGTGACATGGAATAAAATGTGCCATCTTGGAAAATCTATCCACAATCACAAAAATTGAGTCTCGACCGTGTTTAGTCCTAGGTAAACCTAACACAAAATCCATTGAAATATCAATCCATGGTTCACTAGGAATTGGAAGAGGTGTATATAAGCCATGGGGTTGTACTCTAGATTTCGCTCGCCTACATGTGACACATCTACCACAAATCCTCTCAACATCTGGTTTCATGCGTGGCCAATAGAAGTGTTCTTGCGAAACGGCTAATGTTTTAACCACCCCAAAATGTCCCATTAACCCTCCCCCATGTGACTCTCTCACAAGCAACTCTCTCACAGAACAATTTGGAATGCACAATTTATTTTCTCGAAATAAAAACCCCTCATGCCTATAGAATTTATTATGGGCAATTTTTTCACAAGATTCAAACTCTTCACTAAAAATCTAGGTCTAAAGGATACAATTCTTTAATATGCTCAAAACCAAGAATCTTAGCATCAAGAGTGGAGATTAGAATGTACCTTCGAGAAAGTGCATCGGCAACGATGTTCTCCTTACCTTGTTTATATCGAATGACGTATGGAAATGTCTCAATGAATTTAACCCATCGTGAATGTCTCTTGTTCAGCTTGTGTTGGACTTTAAGGTGCTTTAAAGACTCATGATCGGTGTGAATCACGAACTCTTTTGGCCACAAGTAATGCTGCCATATTTCCAAAGCTCGAACCAATGCGCACATCTCTTTGTCATAAGTGGGATAGTTTAAGACAGCCCCACTTAACTTCTCACTAAAATATGCAATTGGTCTTCCTTCTTGCATAAGCACGGCGCCAATACCTAATCCTGAAGCATCACATTCAATTTCAAAAGTTTTTGTAAAGTTAGGTAAAGCAAGTAAAGGTGCATGAGTTAATTTTTCCTTGAGTAATTGAAATGCCTTCTTTTGCTCTTCCCCCCCTATTTGAACCCAACATTTTTATTGATGACTTCGGTTATTGGTGCAGCTATACTACTGAAGTCTTTTACGAACCTTCTGTAAAAACTAGCAAGTCCATGAAATCTTCGCACATTACTTACACTAGATGGGCTTGGCCATTCTTGGATAGCACGAATCTTTTCTTCATCAACCTATATTCCTTGTGCACACACAACAAAACCAAGAAACACAAGCTTATCGGTGCAAAAAGTGCACTTCTTTAGGTTAGCAAACAACTCTTCCTTTCTAAGTACATCTAACACAAGTTTTAAATGCTTCAAATGCTCTTCCAAGTTTTTGCTATAGATAAGGATATCATCAAAATAAACAACCACAAATTTTCCAATGAAAGCACGCAAAACATGGTTCATCAATCTCATGAAAGTACTAGGAACATTAGTTAATCCAAAAGGCATAACTAACCATTCATACAAACCATATTTGGTTTTAAATGCAGTTTTCCATTCATCACCTTCCTTCATTCCAATTTGATGATACCCACTTTTCAAATCAATCTTAGAAAATATACAAGAACCATGCAACTCATCTAACATATCATCTAAGCGAGGAATAGGGTGTCGATACTTTACCATTATGTTGTTGACTGCTCGGCAATCAACGCACATTCCCTATGTCCCATCCTTCTTAGTAACCAAAATCATCGGAACGACGCATGTACTCATACTTACTCTTACGTACCCCTTTTCCATCAACTCACTAACCTGCTTTTGTAACTCCTTTGTCTCCTCGGGATTTCTTCTATCGGCTGGTCAATTTGAATGGTAGCACCGGGTATGAAATCAATTTGATGTTCAATCCCTCAAATAGGGGTTAAACCATGTGGAATCTCCTTAGGAAAGACATCACCAAACTCCTGCAAAAGAGAAACAACAGAACTAGGCAAAGATGAGTCAATTGGGTTAGTGTTGAAAAATGCCTCTTTGTACAAAAGTACAATCATAGGCTGATTTGAAAACAATGATCGTTTGATCTCACTCGCTTTTGCATAAAATTTGTTTTGGTTTCCCTCTAATTTTCCCTCAATGGCTGCATTTTTCTTTTCTTTTTCTCTCTCAATTTTCTCACTCTTTTTCTTTTATTCACTCTCTTTCTTTTGATCACTCTCCTTTTGCAACCTCACTTGATCTTCATAAACTTGCTTCGGTGTCAAAGGCACTAAGGTGATTGTCCTTTGATTAAGCATGAATGAGTATTTATTTGTGAAACCATCATGCTTAACACGTCGATCAAATTACCATGGCCTCCCTAACAACAAGTGTCCAGCTTGCATCGGAACCACATCACTCAAAACTTCATCTTCATATTTCCCAATACGAAAAGGAACTAATACTTGTTTAGTCACCCTTACTTCTCCACTATTATTGAGCCATTGAAATTTATAAGGCCGTGGATGCTTGATTGTTTGTAGCCCTAATTTCTCCACCAGAGTTGTACTAGCAACGTTAGTGCAACTCCCCCCATCGATGATCATACTACACACCATATCTTTGACATGACATCTTGTATGAAAAAAGTTCTCCCGTTGCGCCTCATTATCTTCTTTAACTTGCATATTTAGAGCTCTCCTTGCCACTAACATATCCCCTTGGGCAGCGTACTCTTCATCATCGGCATCCTCCAACGGTGGCATAGATTCGTTGTCATCTTCATCTTCAGTTTCAATCTCACCATTATCTCGTAAAACCATAACTCTCTTGTTCGGACATTGGCTAGCTATGTGTCCCCTACCTTGGCACTTGAAACACTTAATATCACGGTTCCGAGAAGTAGACAAATCGGATTTACCTTGATTTCCATGGCTAGCCACCTCTTGTTTTTGCTCAGTTTTTGGCTTCACCAAAGGCTGCTTCTCATCTTTTTTCCAATTATTTGGTTTCCAAGTGGATGTATTGGAATTTTGGCTTAGATTTTGGCTTAGACGTGTGCTATTGCCCCTCCTCTTGAGTTGATTCTCAATTTTAATATCCATGTGTACCATATCCTTCAATTCAACATAGTGTTGCAATTCCACTGCATTGGCAATTTCCCAATTCAACCCAACTAAGAATCTAGCCATTGTAGCCACTCGATCTTCGTCTACATTCGCTCGAATCATAGCAACTTCCATCTCCTTATAATATTCTTCTACACTCCTATTACCTTGCCTCAAACTTTGCAACCTATTATACAACTCCCGATATTAGTAGCTTAGAATGAACCGCTTCCTCATAATAGATTTCATCTCCTCCTATGTCTCTATTGGATGCTCCCTATTTCTCCTCCTGTTTAGTACCAATTGATCCCACCAAATAATAGCATAATCAGAAAATTCAATGGCAACAAGTTTTACTTTCTTAATCTCGGAGTAATTATGGCAATCGAATACTAATTCCACCTTCTTCTCCCATTCAAGATATGCTTCCGGATCAGTCTTTCCTTGAAACGAAGGAATCTTTGTCTTAATACTACCCAAATTATTATCTTCCTGATTCCTAGCTTCTCTAAACCTAACTTCTCTACCCCGATCGCCATATCTCCTATGATTATCTATTGACTCCCGATCATTTTCTTCATCAAAGTCTTCCCCAAAATACTCCTCATCTTCAACTCTCACTCGCCTTGGTTGAACTCTCTCCCCTCTTTGTACATTATGAACATTTTGTTGTTGCCTCTGTGGTGTACCCTTTTCAACTCTATCCAATCTCTCATGTATCGATTCTAATTCTTCCCTCATCATCCGCCTCATCTCCCCCACTAAAGCTTGCATTTATAGATTTGTAACAACCGGCTGTTGAGCCTCTTCATTTGTGACTCTTCCCTGATCTTGAGCCATAATCCCTGCAAGAATGGATTAGAAATAGAACAGATTCTCACTACACTCCCTCACTTGTTTCACTCAAGAATATGATTCACTCGTGTTTACACTTAAAAATCAAGTCGGCTTTTACCCTCTTATGTGCTCACTACTCCTGCCTTTTTCCACTCGTAGTAATTCTCACTTAGTTCTTATGAAACTGATCAAACAATGACTAGAATTTCTCAGTAACAATCCACACCCAAACTAGACCAATCAAATTTGAAAGTTGAAAGCACGACTAAAAACGAACGCGGATGGCTAGGTTTCCAAAAGCACAAAAAAATGGAATTTTCGGAAATTTTTTTTTCACACTATGGAGTAAGGTCAGATTTGGACTTCTTAGACCCCCAATATTGTAAAACAAAAATAAAATTTTAAGCCGAGTTTTTTTTTGAATAGTCATAGAGACTTCACAATTCACGTATCTGTTTCAGAAACCCTAATTCCTGAGAAGGAAAAGACCACAATAACAACGATCACGGGAACGAACAAACACGAAGTAACAAGAGAAAATCACAGATCAGATTCGTAAACCCTAAACACAAAATTCCAGATCATCATCGAACACCTTTTTTTTTTCTTTTGATGCGGTTCAGAAACGAGAACGAATAAGAAAATAAAAAGAAAAAAAAATAGAAACAAAAACGAATAAGAACAGAACCAGAAGAAACGAATAAGAACAGAAACAAAAAAGATAGGATAAACCTGAGACTAGAACTGTGCTCTGATACCAACTGATACGAATCCCGCCAACAATGTGACGAAACTCGTAACACGATTAATGTCTCGGACCGTTCTACTATCAGATTCAAATGGAAACTGCGACCCAACCCCTATAACAGATGCGAACCTTGGTATAAAGGATGAAGACGCCACAATCAAGGATGGTAAACTCGATTGATAAGTCCAGGTATGAACGCCACAGAGTAAATCTGATAAGTTCGAATAGTTCTTCAAAGAACCAAAGAGAAAACTCTCACAATATTATTAATGATCAAAACTGAATATTACAAACCCTAAACTGTTTAAATAGCTGAGGCTTACAGTTGGGCCCTATAAGCCTACGAAATATTATGGCCCAATATAATTCACCCCAAAACTAAAATAAAAACAAACTAACAAATATGAAAAGTTCCTAAGTTGGCATGCAAGCTTATAATATATTCTAGAGCTTGAATCATGGACACCCATCCTTGTGAATCACTAGTATCCTCCTTTGGAGCACAAAGATTAGTCTCAACCCAAATTTGTTGAACCAGCCCATTGAGATTGTCCTTGAACCGTTTTGCTCGCGCCCTTGTAATTGGACCAATTGGCACGTGGTTCGGGTCTGCATTCCACCTTGTGCTAGCCACCCTGTTCTCATCAGGATACCCATAGCTTGGTGGTTCACAATGATTGAAAATGACTCAAAAGCACTCCTGGAAGTTAGTTCTATTACTTAAAATACTCAGAATGACCAAAATGCCCCTAGAAGCCCGAAAACTCTCAAATTTGGACCAAAAGTTCTGGAAACATGCTATGTCGTAAGAAAAGTAAGAAAATGAGTTTTTAAGTAAAATCAGATCAAATCGTCAGCGCCCAGAAAGTCCCCGTTGACCGGTTTGACCTAGGTTTGACCAATTTGACCAGAGTTTGACTGAAATCATCCGAATTCACCAAAAAATTCCAAGATCATTCTGGATCATGTGAAAAGTACTAAAACAAGTTTTAAAAGAAAATTGGACGAAAACGTCAGCTCCTGGGAACTCCCAGAGGTGCCCAGAACTTTATGAAGATCCCAGGTTTGATCGATTTGACCTAAAAGTTGACTTCAAAACTGGAGTACCGTAACAATTTTCAAATATTTTTCATGGATACCAGAGGTCAATAGCTTTTCAACGGTATATCGTACATCATTTCTGGATTTAAAATGGATTTATTATGAATTTCTGAAGGTAAAAAAGGCAAGCAAATTGGCTTTTATCGCGAATATCGTAAAACTTTTCAAAGTGACCTAACTCTGAAACATTTTATATAGAAATTAGACTCTGACACCTTTCAAACGGTATATCACAAGCTCATTTTGGAGTTCATGCGCATTTTCTGTGAATTTCAGACGAAATGGGGCCTTTTTGAAAATACTGGAACCTCTGGGGGCCTAAATATAATTTTTTGGGCATCTGAGGAGCAATGCCGCGGAGGCACTGGGCCACTGCCGCGGCAGATCATGGCCAGTGCCGCGGCGGCACTCAACCCTCGTAGAGTCCATATTTATAATTTATTTGGGGGTCCAATTTGTTTAATTAAAAACCAAAACGATGTAATTTTATGTTAACAGTTGTTTGGGACCAATGGTAGTACTTCTAAAACCCCAAACCACCCCAAATTAGCCTATAAAAATCCCCTATTTCTCTTCATTTTAGGGGGGTCAAGTGCAAAGCTTGAGAAAGTTTTAGAGAGAAAGAGAGATAGAGATAGGTTTAGAAGAGAGAAAGGGAGCTTCTCCCACTGATTTTCTATAGAAAGTGAGTTCTAAACTCAAGTTTTTTCATCATCCTTCCATATACTTCATCATCAATACTCCCAACAACCATTTCTCTAAGCATTCATGAGTTAGGGAGCTACTTCTATGTCCAAATGTCAATATCTATGAGTGAAACACCAAGCTACAAGTCCAAAATCACATTGATTATCATCTATTGATTGTTATTTACTTGCTTGTTCATATTATGTTCATCTCTTCTTAATCTCATTTCTTCTTTTTAAATTTTTTTCTTTATTTACTTACTTGCTCTTCATCATCTAAATGATGACATGAAGTTTGAGATGAGTGAATCCTTATGGATAGTAGCTCTTGACCTCAAAAACATGTTTAATAGATGATGATCGTAGCTTCAATACCTCCAAGGTATCCTTGAAGTTATGTTCAAAATAAAAATGAATCTCTCTAATAATATTGGTGATTCTTGATGATGAGTTTGATGTTGATATTCCAAGAGGTCATAATCTCTATTTGATGTTAAAAATATACTATCAAAACCACTATTTCAAAACCCCTCTCAAACCCTCTCATTTTGATCTCAAGAAATAAAACTCAAGTTTTTCCCAAAATCTTTAAAACAGTGAGTCTAAACAGTGAATGATTTGAACTCCAAGATTTCTCTAGAACTCAATACTCAATGTATGGATGCAAGACCACTTGGAAAGTCTTCCTAACTCATTAGAGAACACCCATGATTTTTGGATTGACTTGGAAATACATGGAAGGATTCCATTTTGGTCCAAACATTCTCTCCAGATATTCTACCTTTACTGTCACAGCAGCTTGGTCGATTTTCAACTTTTTTTTACAGAAAACCTTTCCAAAAAGAGTGGTCCCAAACTATTTTTCCCTTAAACTTCAGTGTTTTAGAGAACTTCCTGTATAAAATGGGCCCCTAGATCATTTGTTTTCATTTTCTAAGATTTGTTGACATTTCAGTCGACAGTACAAACTCTGTTTCTGAGTATCCTTTATTGTTCATATTATTTCTCTCACTCTGTAATAGTTATTAAAGATTGGATTTTTGGGTTGTGTTCTAGACACAATAAGGAAGATCTCAATAAAAAATCATACATTGAAAACATTCCTAACCCTTCTTTTCAATTTCCAAAAATCATGTTATTGTTCTGTCCACTATTCACAGCAAGCATACTTTTACTTCCATCATTTGATTTGATGCTTACATGCACTCCAAATTAGCTCATGTCTTAGGAAGTAGTTCATACTATATTTGTATATATTCTATGATGATTTTCTTCATTCATTCATACATATTCTAGACTTCTAAGTCATTCTAAGAATCCATGAACACAAAACACACTACAACCTTGGCACATTCTAGATACACATATTGCATCCTTGAAAAGATTTGGGGCTTTTGTGACTCCTAATCTAAGAAGATTATAAGGAATGAACTTGATTATATGTTCATATTTCCCCTCAATCTAATCGTCCTTTCTCATCCATCCTGGGGATTGGGAGGTCTTCTTTTCTCAAAGATTAACATGCATCATTCTAGCTTGCTAAGCATACTTTGATCCTTTTTGATTTATTTGTTACAAGAACAATTCTTATCCCCTTTAGATTAGGGAAACTTACTTACTTGATATGTGATTAGACGATTTTTCCTAGGTTTATTTGTGTGATCTTTCACTTTTGCATCGTGTGATATTTGGCTTAGATCTTATGAATGATATCTTATTTTTTGATCTTCCATTTCAAGATTCTTATGTGATGTAATATACCTATCATAGTATTAATTGACAAACCAAACATAGTAAAAGATGATTATTTGGATGCTAATTGAGGCCCATCGAGAGATGGGGCGAGTTGAGGGTGTTTTAGTCGTGACAAAGGCTCCTTCCTCTTTCGTACCAAAACCCCGAACCAAGTTCTTTGGTTATGAAGGGTCGGTGCCCTTTATCCATTTGGGTGAGTCAAATTAGGTTTCTTGGTTCCTTAAAGACCAAGTAGCGACTCTGTATCTGTTTTCAATAGACCTTCCTTTTCTTTCTTTGATCCAAATCAATTTCGAACAAAAACAAAAAGAAGTGGAATTCCACGTGTCCATAATGTGCGACACGTTAGACTCGGTCTTGATTTATGTGTATATATGTGTTAGAGACATGTTCTTAGGCTTTCTATTTTTGTGTATGCATTGCATGTTTCTATTCACAATTGGATCCTAGGTAACTTTCCTTGCTCGATCCTTCTTGCATATCATCTTCTTTGCTATTTGAATTATGTGATTTTGAATTCTATTTTATCATTAACAATCTTACACCCTTTCGACATGTTTGTGGAATGTATATTTATATCTATGTATTAATTGAGGGCATGCTTAGATTAATAGTTCGATTAAAAAGGATATTGAGTAGAGGCCTATCACAAGATAGGATGAGAGGGGGTGTTTTAGTCCGCTGGACTCTTTCCCCTCTCATTCTATAATCCTCAAACCTAGAAATCTCTGGCTTCTAAAAGATCAGTTTGTTTTTAAAGTGGTTTATTAATTTTCTTTTAAAAAATTAAGGGGCGACTCGTATTTGAATTTGAAATTTGAAAAAGTTTTAAAAAGCATGGTTATACTGTGGGTATCCACAATCTGGCGACTCTACTGGGGATCGAACCCAAAATCTCTGATTTTGTAGAACAAAATTTTTTATTTGGGGTTCACTCGAGGATTAGACTTGAAAGCATCCTTTTAATCGAATTAATTAATTTGTGTGTGCCCGTTGCATTGCACGTGCATATTTCGCCTGCAATTGCACGGGAACTATGACCTTGGAGGCTGGGGGCAACCCAGTCGGTCAAGTTATCATGGGACTGTGTGATCACCCTTGATCTTGTACCATGTGTTGGTATATAAAGCATCCTATCGGATGTGTGTCAAGAGTCCCTTATTTGACCAAAACTCGGCCTTCGCATGATAGCTTCTATAGAACCCTTGAATCTTAGGAAATCAATTCTTGATTAGGATTATATGCTAGGAAGTTTTGTATGCCCGGAGGGGATTATTTGAGATGATCGCAATGCTTTCTTGATGTAGGACGTGTAACCTCTTAATCACCTTTTAGCAATTCTTTCTCATGTCCCACGACATTTGGAATATGCCAGATTTTTTATTATAAGGTTATACTACTTATATCTTGTTAGCTAAAGAATCATTGATCTTGTATGTATCCGAATTCATGAAAGTACTGTGATAATCCAATCCTTATAAGCAAACAGATATTTTCTTTGAAGTTCACTTGACTAAGGTTCCAAACCAATCCTTGTTGAGACATATTTTCACATCCTCGTTTTTAAAAGAAGAATCATTGGGAATTATTTTTAAAGATCTTGCCATCTAAAGAGATGCTTTTTAAAATGAGTTTCAAAAGTGAGAATTCGACCTGATCATCTTTGCTAAGAAATGTTTTCATTCTCAAAAGCATTCTCAAGAATTATTTTCAAAAGGTTTTATCATCTAAGAAATACTTGCCAAATGAATTTCAAAACGTTTAAAAAAAACAATATTTGAAGGGGTAGTGAGGATCAAAATGAAAGGAGAAGTTGGCGCACTTGACGTGGGTGAGGATTTTATATGTTTATGTGTTAGGATTAGGATTTTTTCTTCTCTTTGGCATATAGAGTAGGCACACACACACATGCATTGCATCCGTGTGATGTATAAACCATTCATGAACATTTCACTAAGCATTTGAAATTGATTAAAAGTGAAATTTAACTATAGGCAAGATAGCTTCAAATCTGGGAACAATTTAGGTTAGGAATTCAAGCATGAAATTAGTAAGAAGAGACATGATAATAGAGATAAATAGAACAAGGATAGTACGCCAGAAAAATGGATGTATTGAATGAAAGGGCAAATCAGTGATGATCATGCTAGAAGCATTGGCCCATCAAAGGCATGTGGTTGAGCCGCAAGTGTTTGATCCTCTTCCACCTATACACATGGCTCGAGTTGGAGGGGAGAATTGGTATGAAGATCCCGATACTCGAAGAGCTGAAATGCCTAGGGTAGAAAGAGAGAAAGTATAGAAAGTTGAGAAAGAGCCAAATGAAAAATCTGAAGGAGAAAAGGAGTAATGGGCGTTAATTTGAGTGTGGAGCCAAATGATTCCAAGAAGGGCCAATTAACTAAAAACTAGGCCATAGATGTGGATGATGTTTCTATACACATGCTGTTAGGGAGTGGCAAACCTGATGGTTCAAATGATGATAGCAAGGTGATAGTATTTGGAAATACTGCTGCTGAAGCAAATGTCGATGCTCTTGGAAATCTGATAAATTGAAAATCATCTGTGACACTACAATTGAGACCAAAGTCGGGTCTAGTCCAGTCTTTAGTCGAGTTATGTCCGAGTTAGAGTCAAGTGTCAAGTGTCAAGTGTCCAAGTGTGTTTGTTTTGGCTGTCTTCCATCAAATCTACTACCGAGTCTTTAATTTAGTCTGCAGCTGGTTGAATAAAATGTCATTTTTGCTTTAATAAACGTGCCAAGTTGTGAATAAATGGATCATTAAACCAAGAAAGAAAAGAAAAGAAAAGAAAAAGTCACTTTTTCAAACGATCATGGAAAATATTCTGTTAACAATCTTTGCATTGAAAAAGATCCCCAAGTGATCAAAGCAAATTTTGTGCCAAAACTAAGAAGGAGTATAGAATTGATTAGCTTTACTTTAAGAATTTAAAGATACTCTTGCTCAATCTTGAAAAAATGAACTTGGAACTTCTTGAAGCTTGCTCACCATCCCCTTTCCTCAAACACCAAGCCTAAAAGATAAGCCCAACCAGTCCAAAGCCATAAACTTGGCCCTTGATGGTAGACAAACATTTTAAATGAACTTCGTCTTAAAAAAAAAGAGAATAGACAAAAGAAAAGAAAAAAAGAGCTCGCTAGGATGAAAACCCAAAAGGTCACCTAGACAAAAGTTAGAGCACAAAATAAAAAAGAGAGAAGAAATAGAAAAAAAAAGGGAAAAAAAAAGAGAGCTCACTAGGAGGAAAACCTGAAAGGGCGTCTAGGCAAAAGTTAAAGCAAAAGTAAGATGCGTGTTGATTTCAAAATCCCGAATCCTAGCCAGTCAAAATCATAAAGAAAATAAGAGATAGTGAGATAAAGAAAAGAAAGGAAAGAGATAAGAAAAAAAAATAAGATTTAGAATTCTTTAGCACTTCAGAGTACATCATTAGTACATGAATTATCTCAAAAGCTTTGTTTTGTTCTAAACAAAGAAAAATAACTGGAAATAAAAAGAGAGATTTAAAAGTATCAATAAGTCTCAAAATTTTGTGAGAGGCTCAATGGCTAAGTGGGCCTAAAATAATACAAAGATATCTATGAGAAAAATAAAGAGTGATTTGGAAGGCTGAATGCTTTGTGAGTATGATAGAGTATGATTAAAACACGATGTATTATGAGAGTTGTAAAAATTGAGTGGCTAGTGAAAATGTGAAAAGAATCAACTGCCACAAAAAAAAAAAACAAAATAAAATAAAAGAAGAAAATAAAATGGAGAAGTAGTTTATGTTCTCATCATCCTGTTCAAAGGCTACCACAAGTGACCTATTTCAGAAAGAACACTCATTGGACCATATGGAAACATAGCTTGAAAAGCCCACTAATTCTTGAAGCCTTATTCTTTCAAGACCACTAGAGTATTTGAACTACATTCGATCTAATTCCTACTTGGGGATACGTAGGCAACCTACCCAGCTCGGTCGCCACCCTTGCTATGATCTGGCACTTTCTTTCAAGCTTTGCCCGAGCTACTTCGAACCTGATTCCAGCTCAGGAATAAGTACACGAACCTTCCAAGGTTCTCAGTCCGTGAAATATAGGCAGCATCTTTAGCCCCTTTAGTTTCCTCATTCAAGACTAGGGGCAAACTCTGTTTGCCAGAACCCATGTTCACTTTAAATGATGGGTTGACCCACCTCATCCCACCCTATTCATACGGATTGCCTCAAAGGTAGGAGAAACTATGCTTCAGACATCCCTGTGCTATCATCCTCTCAAACCCCTTGGGATATGCCTATCTACTCTCAAGACTAGGGGCAAACTTCGATTGTTGAAATCCATATTTTACCTTTGAAGCAAGCCCCCAAGTCTCTTTCAAACTAGGGGCAAACTTTGTTTTCCAAAATCCCTCTATGCCAGAGGCAAGTCCTCAAGTCACCAAGTTTGTTTTGAAGGGTTTGAAATGAAATGTCTTTCATGCTCTAATCTAAAGCACTAATTTGAAGCACACTCTGGATAGGAAAAGAATCAACTGAATAAAAAAAGAAAATTGTCAAAGTTTGGATTTATCAATGAAATACTACCATGAGAAGACGAGTGGTAAAAAAGAAGATGAGATGATACATTTATTCACGACGAAAGCACATCAATTCAGAGTATGGTTCAATCACCTTGTGTCTGTTGATTCTGTCCTCGTCTAATGAGTCAATTTGATTTTAAATGTGTGGGTTTAAGATGATGATTAATGTTTTGAAAAGTCTCCATAAGCATACAATCAATGCATACAGGAAGTTTTAAACACTATCACAACACAATGCTAAAAGTGGAAATATAAGAATGGTCCAAGACTAAGGGCAAAGGTGACTTACCTCTTTTGACACAATCATTGTGTTTCTTCCAAATGGTCCACAAGTGTAGAAAATCATGCTTTCCAAAGACCGCTAGGGCAGCACAAACCCCATCAGCTCTGTTCAAAATTTTGAGTCTGAGAACTCTCCATTTTTGTAAAATCAATTCTTTAAGTTTGAGGACTATGTGGACACGCGGAATTCCACTTCTTTTTGTTTTGTTTGAAATCATTTTGAAAGGGAAAAGAAAAGAAAAAGGTTTGTTAAAAACAGATACAGAGTCGTCACTTGGTCTTTAAGGAACCAAGAAACCTAATTTGACTCACCCAAATGGATAAAAGGGCACCGGCCTTTCATAACCAAAGAACTTGGCTCGGGGTTTTGGTACGAGAGAGGAAGGAGCCTTTGTCGCGACTAAAACACCCTCAACTCGCCCCATCTTTCGACGGGCCTCAATTAGCATCTAAATAATCATCCTATACTATGTTTGGTTTGACAGTTAATATTTATGATACGTATATTACATCACATAAGAAACTTGAAATGGAAGATCTAAAGATAAGATATCATTCATAAGATCTAAGTCAAATATCACACAATGTAAAGTGAAAGATCACACAAACAAACTTAGGAAAAATCATCTAATCATATACCAAAAAATCAAGACTTCCTAATCTAAAGGGGGACATGAATTGTTATTGAAACAAATAATCAAAGAAATCAAAATATGCTTCGTAAGCTAGTATGATGCATGTTAATCTTTGAGAAAAGAAGACCTCTCGATCCCCAGGACGGATGATAAAGGACAATTAGATCGAGGGCAAACATGAATATATGATCAAGTCCATTCCTTCTTAAATTAGGAGTCACAAAAGCCCCAAATCTTTGCATGGATGCAATGTATGTATCTAGAACGTGCAAAGGTTGTAGTGTGTTTGTGTACATGGACTTTCTAAAGTGGCTTAGAAGTCTAGAATGTGTATGAATAAATGAAGGAAATCATCATGGGATATGTACAAATGTAGTATGAACTACTTCCTAAGACATGAGCTAATTTTGAGTGCATGTAAGCATCAAATCAAAGTATGGAAGTAAAAGTATGCTTGCTGTGAATAGTGGACAGAACAGTAGCATGATCTATTGGAAATTAAAAAGAGGGGTTAGGAATGCTTTCAATGCATGATTTTTTATGGTAATATTCCTTATTGTGTCTAGAACACAACCCAAAAAGCCAATCTATAATTACTATCACAGATTGAGAGAAATCATTTAAACAATAGAGGTTATTCAGAAATAGAGTCCGTACTTTCGACTGAAATGTTAGAAAATCTTAGAAAATGAAAACAAAAGATCTAGAGGCCCATATTATATAGAACGTTCCCTAAGACACTAAAGTTCAAGGGAAAAATGAGTGAGGACCACTCCTTTTGGAAAGGTTTTCTGTAAAACAAGTTGAAAGTCAACCTAGCTGTTGTGACAAAAGGGGCAGAATATTTGGGCAATAATAGACCCTTTTTAAGTGCTTCCAAGTCAAGACAAAAATCATGGGTGTTCTATAATGAGTTAGAAAGACTTTCTAAGTGATCTTGCATCCATATATTGAGTATTGAACCCAAAACAATTCTTTGAAATCAAATAACTCACTGTTTTGAAGATATTTTGAGAGAAATAAGGTTTATTTCTTGAAATCAAAATGAGGGGTTTAAGAGGGGGTTTTGAAATGGCGGTTTTTTAAACATATTTTCAATAATTAATGAAGATTATAACTACTTAAAATGTCAACATTTGACTCACATCAAGAACCTCCAAGATTATTGGAAAGTATTGTTTCCATTTTAAGGACAACTTCGTGAATACATAGGAATGTATTGAAGTTGAAATTATCATCTATCAAACATGTTTTTGAGGTCAAGAGCTACTATCCATAAGGATTCACTCACCTCAAAATTCATGTCATCATCTAGATGATGATAGACTAGTAAGTAAATAAAGAAAATAAAAGAAAAGAAATGAGGTAAGAGGAGATGAACAAATATAAACAAGCAAATAGATAGCAATCAATAGATGATATTCATGATGTATTGTACTTGTAGTTTGGTGTTTTACTCATATGTGGTGACATTGGACATGGAAGTAGCTTCCTCTCTCATAAATTCTTACTAAAATGGTGGTTGGGTGTATTGAATATGAAGTAAATGGAAGTAATGCAGTAAAAACAAAGTTTAGAACTCACTCTTTTTGTTTGGAAATCAAAGAAGGAAGCTTCTTTTCTCTCTATTCTAACCTTATCTGTACAACTTTCTCTCTAAAAATTTTCAAAGCTTACATTTGACACCCCCCTAAATGAGAAGTCAAGGGAGGTTTATATAGGTCAATTTGGGGGTGGTTTTGGGGTTTTAGAAGTACTCCCATTGGTCCCAAACATCTGTGAACATAGAACTACGTCGTTTTGGTTTCTAATTAATAAAAATGAACCCCCAAAAGAAATTACAAAAATATACCATTCTGGAGGAGAGTACCGCGGCGGCAATGGGCCAGTGCCACAGCGGCACTGCTCCTCATTCGTTCAGATAATCCTTTTTAGGCCCCTGGAGGTTCCGGTATTCGCGAAAAGGTCCTATTTCGTCCGAAATTCTCAGAAAATGCATACGAACTCCAAATTGAGGTTGTGATATACTATTGGAAAGGTAATGGAGTCCACTTTACCTAAAAAAAATAGTTCGAAGATAGATCACCTTGAAAAGTTTCGCGGTATTCGCGATAAAAGCCAATTTGATCGCCTTTTTCACCTTCAAAAATTCATAATAAATTCGTTTTAAATGCCAATATTATGTGCAACATACCATTGGAAAGCTGCTGACCTCTAGTATCTATGAAAAATATTTGAAAAATGATGTGGTGCTCCTGTTCTAAATTCAGTTTTTGGTCAAACTGGTCAAACTTGGGATTCCCGGGAAGTTCTGGGAACCTCTGGGAGCTCCCAGGAGCTGACGTTTTCATTCGATTTTCTTTTAAAACTCATTTTAATACTTTCCACATGATCTAGAATGATCCTGGGACTTTTTGACAAATTTGGACGACTCCGGTCAAACCTTGGTCAAACTTGATCAAACCTTGGTCAAACCAGTCAACGGGGACTTTCTGGAAACTTCCGGAACTTTCGGGGTCTCTGGGAACTGACGATTTCATCCGGTCTTGCTTTAGAACTCATTTTATTATTTTTCTTACGACGTAGCGCGTTTCTAGAATATTTGGTCCGAATCTGGGAGCGTTCGGGCTTTCAGTGGTATTTTGGTCATTCTGAGCATTTTGAGAGATAGAACTAACTTCTTGGAGTCCATTTTGAGTCTTTTCAAATATTGTGAACCACCAAACTATGGGTCTCCTAAATCTGATAGCCGACAAAATGGGGTGTCTACAGACTCCCTATTTTTGTAAAATCAATTCTTTGAGTCCAATGACTCCCCATTTTTGTAAAATCAATTCTTTGAATTCTAAGACTCCCTATTTTTGTAAAACCAGTTCTTTTAGACCGAGGACTCCCCATCTTTGTAAAACCAACTCTTGGAGTCCGTGTGACTCCATTTGTATAAAAAAGTGAATTTGTTGAGTCTATGTGACTCCATTAAAAGTAAATTGGTTGAGTCTGTGTGACTTTATTTGTATAAAAAGTGAAGTTTGTTGAGTCTGTGTGATCCCCGTTTATGTAAAATGTAAATTTGTTGACTTCGGGTGACTCTATTTGTATATCAAGCAAATTTGTTGTTCCTGTATGACTCCATTTGTATAAAAAGAGAATTTTTTGAGTTCGTATGACTTCGTTTGTGTAAAAGCTGAATTTGTTGAGTCTGTGTGACTCCATTTATGTAAAATGTGAATCTGTTGAGCATGTGTGACTTTGTTTGAATAAAGAAATGAAATTTTGAGTCAACGTGACTCCTTTGTACAATATGAATTCTAGAGTCTGCGTGACTCTATTTGTGTAAAATATGAATTCTTGAGTCCGGGCGACTCTATGTTTGTAAAATATGAATCTTTGAGTCCGCGTGACTCCATTTGTGTAAAATATTAATTCTTGAGTCCGTGTGACTTTGTTTGTGAAAAAAATTGAATTCTTGAGTTTGCGTGACTCCGTTAATATAAAATATGAATTCTTGAGTCTCGACGACTCCCATTTTACTTGAGTCGAGGTGACTCCCATTTTGAAAAGAAAGAAAATTAATAACAAGAAATTCTTTGAGTCTGATTGATTCCCAATTTTTGAAAATTTGAATCATTTTGAGTCCGATTGACTCCCGATGTAAAGATAGAAATTCGTTTGAGTCTAATTGACTCCTAATTTTGAAAATTTAAATTATGTTGAGTCTGTTTAACTCTCGATTTAGAGATAGAAATTCGTTTGAGTCTAATTAACTCATGATTTTTGAAAATGAAAATTGTTTTGAGTCCAATTAACTCCTGATTTATGCAAGATAAGAAATTTGTTGTGTCTGATTTGAATCCCGACTTATGATACAAGGATTGTTTTGATTCGAATTGACTCCTAATTTTGGAAATGAAAATTGTTTTGAGTCGATTTGACTCCCAATTTTGGAAATAAGAAATTCTTTGAGCTTAATTGACTCTTAATTCTGGAAATAATTTTTTTTTTGAGTCTAACTGACTCCCATTTTGAGAACTTGACTCTCATTTTGAGAAAATTGAGTTGAATTGAGTCAGCTTTGACTCCCAATCTTAGAAATTGAAAATTGAGCTGAGTCTGATTGACTCTCGGTTGGAAAATGGAAATCTTTTGAGTCTGATTTGAGTCTAATTTGACTCTTGATTTTTGAATTTGAATTAAATTGAGTCCGATTTGACTCCCAGTTTTAAGAATTTGAGAGTTGATCTGAGTCTGATTTGATTCCTGATTTTGGAACTTGAATTAAATTAAGTCCGATTTGACTCCTAGTTTTAGGATTTAAGAATTGAATGGAGTCTGATTGACTCCTGATTTTGAAAAGTTGAATTGAATGAAGTCTGATCGACTCCTAATTTTGGAAATTTGAATTGAATGGAGTCTGATTGACTCCTGATTTTGAAAAGTTGAATTGATTTGAGTCTAATTGAGTCCTGATTTTGAAAATTTGAATTGACTTGAGCTTGATTGGCTCCCAATTTTGAAATATTTTAAACTAAATCAAGTCTGATTGACTCTTGATTATGAAAGTTGAATTGAATGGAGTCTAATTTGACTCCTGATTTTGAAAATTTGAATTCACTGGAGTCTGATCAACACCTGATTTTGAAAAGTTGAATTGAATAAAGTCTGCTTGACTCCTAATTTTGGAACTTTGAATTGAATGGAATCTGATTGACTCCTGATTCTAAAAAGTTGAATTGACTTAAGTCTAATTGATTCCTGATTTTGAAATTTTGAATTGAACTAAGTTCAATTGACTCTTGATTTTTGAAAATTTGAATTGGATTGAGTCTGATTGACTCCCGATTTTAGAAGTTTGAAATTGATTTGAGTCTGATTGACTCCGAATTTTAGAATTTGAATTTAATTGAGTCTGATCGACTCCCAATTTTAGAAATTTGAATTAAACAGAGTCTGATCGACTCCTGACTTTGAAATTTGAGTTGATTTGAGTCGGATTGACTCTTGATTTGAAATTTGAGTTAATTTGAGTCTGATTGACTCTGGATTTTAAAATTTGAATTTATTTGAGTTTTATGAACTCCCGGGCAGAGAAATTGAAAATTGAATTGAGTCTAATCAACTCCCGAATTTAGAAATTGAAAATTTAATTAAGTATGATTGACTCCCAAATTTAGAAATTTGAAATCAAAATGAGTCTAATAAACTCCCGGGTCTAGAAATTGAATTGAATTGAATTGAGTCTGACTAACTCTTAATTTCAAAATTTGAAATTATTTTGGGTCAGATTGGCTCAAATTGAATCCTTCAAGCCATAATGTCTCCCATCATAGGAAAATCAAAATTATTTGAGCATGGATTGGCTCCCTTTGTCAGAAAACCAATTCTTTGGCCACCGATTGGTTCCCCTCTAGATTTTAGAATTCTAAATTCGACTGCAGCCAAAAGATCAGTTTGGGGGTATAATAAATGTGCATCCTCAGTCCTCGTAACGGATTTACGTTTGACCTATTTGGGAATGTAACGGATTTGCATTATCGGTACTCGTAACGGATTTACATTGGCCTACTAGGGGGTGTACCAGATTTGCATCCTCGATCCTCGTAACAGATTTACGTTGACCTAGTTGGGAATGTAACGGATTTACATTCTTGGTCCTCGCAATGGATTTACGTTGGCCTGCTTGGGGGTGTAACAGATTTACATCCACGACCCTCGTAACGGATTTACGTTGACCTATTTAGGAATATAACGTATTTTCATTCTCGATCCTCGCAATGGATTTGCATTGGCTTGCTTGGGGGAGTAACGTATTTGCATTCTCGGTCCTCGTAACAGATTTACGTTAACCTATTTGAGAATGTAATGGATTTTCATTCTCGATCCTCGTAATGGATTTGCGTTGGCCTATTTAGGCGTGTAATGGATTTGCATCCTCGGTCCTCATAACATATTTACATTGACCTATTTGGGAATGTAACAGATTTACATTCTCAGTCTTCATAATGGATTTGCGTTGACCTATTTGCGGTGTAATGGATTCGCATCCTCGGTCCTCGCAACAGATTCGTATTGGCCTATTTGGGGGTATAACAAATTTGCATCCTCTTCCTCGGTCCTCTTAACGGATTTATGTTGACCTATTTGGGAATGTAACAAAATTGCATTCTTGGTCCTCGCAATGGATTTGCGTCCTCGGTCCTCATAATGGATTTACGTTTACCTATTTAGGAATGTAACAGATTTACATTCTTGGTCCTTGTAACGGATTTACGTTGACCAAATTTCCAATCAACTATATCTTCGTGGTCCTCGCAACGGATGTGCATTGCCTTGTTTGGGGATGTAATAGATTTACATCTTCGGTCCTCGTAACGGATTGATGTTGACCAAATTTCCCAATCAACTATATCTTCTCGATCATTGTAGCGGATTTGTACTGACCAAAATCTTTAGTCATTCTTGGTCCTTGTAACAGATTTGCATCGACCAATCTGTGGTGATTATCTTTGTTTACCGCATCATGCATCACACATCATGTAGTAGATACATGAAATAGGGCAAGCATAACACTAGCATGGTCAAATTCATTTTATTTTATTTTGAAAAGCATTGCATAAGCATGTGCATCACGATAGGATAGGTGAATGCATCCATATTATTGTTTGTACCTGAATGTTGTCCTATACCCGAGCTATGCCCTGGTTTGATTCCCGTTGGGATACGTAGGCAGTTCACCACTAAGCGTGACTAGCACTGACCATTTCTGCGACAATTTATGCGATGCACTTTGTTTTTACCTGAATTCGATAGTTCGGTCAAATGCTTGTCTTCACACAGGCTTCGACATTCACTTGTGATACGCGGAGCATCACAAGCTCTGCGGAAGAGGGGCAAACTGTAGACACCCCAATTTTGACCAATCGTCAATTTTGAGTGATGATCACCTCTAGATAACCGATGACAACAAATGTCTGACGAAATTCATAGATCTTTAAAGTGATTCAAGCTCTTTGGAAGGTTCTTTAGTCTTGATAAAATTTTTAAGGGAAAGAGAGAGAGAGAGAGAGAGAGAGAGAGAGAGAGAGAGAGAGAGAAATAGAGGAATTTTCAGGTGTACAATACAATCAGTCTGAAAAAAATAATAAAAATCGATTTTGTTTTGTTTTTATAAAAAAAAAATGAAAAAAAAAAAAAAAGAGAACGAAAAAGAATTTCAAATGATAAATGTGTTTATATATATATAAGAAAAGAAAAATAAAAAAGAAAGTGTCCTATGTGCTTTGAAGATGACAGATGCTCTAGAATATTATTTTATTCTACAAAACTAAAATGCCTTTCAAGTTCCTTAAAATTACATACAAGTGCCATGGAGAGTTAGAGATGCCATAGAATATTCTTTTATTCCTAACTTATTAAAATTGACCTATCTACCCTAATCTTAGCTGATCTCGTCAAAATCAAGATATAAAAGTATGCTTACTTATGTTTTACTATCAAAAAATTTGCAGTGTGGAAGTAAAGGTCGAACCCACAGAGATTGAATACTACGCACTTTAATTTTTAAAACCTAAATTTAGTTAATTAAGAAAAATGGATTTTGGATTTAATTTGAATTAAACTAATAACAATAAAAGTAAATCTAAATTATGAAAGCAATTAAATATTTATTTTTGTAATAAGTTTAAGGAACCTAGGATTGCAAATCCGCTACTAGCTTCATAATAATGGTATTTACAAATTACTTTAGCTTATTAAGTTGGATGATAATGGGGAATTGTAGCTACAAGCCAAATTCCTCCGTCAAGAAAATAACTATGGTTCAAGCACCAACATAATCCATCTTCGGTTAGCACGAATTATCCCACACTAAACTAGGGTTGTGGTATAATCCGTCTAATCTAGGCATGGACTATTCGGATGATTGATAGCACAATTCAATTTAAGCACCATTACATGTAAATAATCTAAACAAGCACAGCAAACATAGATCATTGAGCACACTACCATCAAAATAGATCTAAGACAAGATTAAACTTTGAAAGTAACGATTTAATCAATAAAGGCACGATTTATTTATAAAAATCCTCGAAACATGTAATTGTCATCCATACATAATAAAACTAAAATAAAAACATAAAATACACCCTATTACTTGGCTAGGGTTTCATTGAAACCCTAGATCTTGAGTTTAGTTGGCCATAGAATTGATGAGCAGTAAGAGGTTGATGGAGGAGGCCATGTGAGTTCTTGGTCTTCTTCTTCTTCTCCTTGCTTTCCTCTCTTCAATGGCTGAAGTTTTTGTTGTATATGGGTGTATCTAATATTGTGTAGTGAAGTGTAACCACAAAATTGATTTAGAATAGGATTTGTATAGAGTTTGGAAGGATTTAGGAAACTTTCTTAAGCCAAATCATACTAAAATTGGTACATTTACGTTTCTGGACTGTACAACTTTCTTAAGCCAAATCATACTAAAATTGCTTGCACGGCCCGCCCGCGCGAGGTAGCTTTCGCTGCACTGTACAACTTTCGTAGAATTGCGATAAATATTTATTCATAACTCGAATTGACTCGCCGTTTGTGGCCACGCGTCCATAACTCGAAGATCTACATTTTATATCTCAAGAGAAATTTCTCAAATCCAAAGTATTCCTTGCCAAAAAGGCGATTTTTTGTGACTGCTACTGCATTCAGCTTTCACCGGAATCACTGTTTGAGCCCAGAATGACTTCCAAAGCCACTAATCATTGAATTTTAGTGCATTTTTATGCTAAAGCTCTAAAACCGACAAATTTTAGAATACTTATTAAAATACAACTAATAACTACATGAAATATGGTAGCAAAGCGTATTTGTAGGATTATAAACGGCAACTATTCGTCGTCGATCACACCCTCAAACTTCCACTTTGCTAGTCCTCGAGCAAAAAACAATAAAACTACTACTACAAATACTACTCCATTTTCGCATGGATTACAATTGCATTTAGCATATGCAACAAGCATTTTAAACCCCTAGGTGTTCCCAGTCGGATGAGTGAAGTCTCGTGAGGGTTCTCGTCAACAAGTCACCCACAACCATCTTTATAAACTTGTCAATTTAAATAACTCTTTTTTTTTCTTTTAATATTAAAACAAAAAATATAACGTTCAATACTTCTTATCATAAGACAGAGATTTGAAATAAAATAATGAACAAGAAGAAACGGAATCAAACGTCTACCTACATCATGAAAAGCAATCCCAAGCATGTACATCATATAAATCAATAGAGTTTCTCATAAAATTGCACGTGTGTGATATGGAAGTCAAATGAACACGCGCATGTCATGAACTTGGAATATAACTCGGTTGACTATCTAACTATGCTTCGACTACGAATCTCACAATTTTAATTACACTCTTAAATGAATCACTCAAAAATAGGTGTTATTTTTCTAATATATGGGAGAAAAGGAAATATATTTTCAAAACGAGAAATGCTCACATATGACTCGAAAAAGACGCATGACACGAAGGAACAGTACTCTCATGGATAGGATGCCAACAATTACGAAAAATTAATCGTTACCATGTTTTAATCCTCCTCCCATCATTTTCATATCCAAACCATGTTTCTAGGATCAAATAGGACTTTTCAAAAGCTGTAACGTGGCTCGACCAATGAAAAATGATAGAAAGGATTCGTTAGGTAGTTTTCAGAATGGCATTGTACGGCTTTTTCGATTTCTTTCATTCGTCTCTTCTACCAACTTCATCTTTCCATTCTCTTCTTTCCATTTTTTTTTCCTTTTTTTTTATTTTTATTTTATTTTTTTATTATTATTTTTTTTTCACTTTCGTCTCGTTGCCTTTGAAATGAATATTCATCGAAATACAAGGCAACTACCCCAATAGCATCTTATTTTCTTTTTTTGTTCTTAAACGATACATCGCCTTATCACCACTAAGAGTTGACACATCTCTCAATAGTGAACTCCAAGTTTGTCAAGTTGGAGCAAAAAAATGGATAATGGTGATTAAAGAAAAAGGGCATTTTACAGGCTCAAAGGGCAAACTAAGGAAATTTCTATCATTTTACTGGATAGGACAAAGGTCAAAAGGGTGGAAAACAAAGAAGGCCTAAAATTATGTCCTAGGGTGATACGATTTTTCAACGTTTACGACGGAAGATTATTTAGCATGGTAACAAATATTTTAACTTGATTATCAACCAAAACAAGAATAATGAGACTAAACAACGAGTTAATGCGCTATTTCAATGAAATTCGACAAACACAAAATGCATTTATAACCCTCTATAAAGAAAATATAGGCTCAAAAGCTCACTGGGCTTAGTCTCCACCATGTGTTATCTAGAAATTTGAATTATATTATAGTTCACATCAAACATGTATTCAAGCGACCACGTGCAGTGCATTGGTTTGTGTGCAAATCTATGATATAAAACTACGATTTGAACGATACATGACCTAAAACATCATATCATGACTTCAGCAAATGTTTAATTACATCTTCTCTTATTTACCATTCTATAACGAATCACGTTATATACTAAGAAGTATCGAATTCAAGATTACAAAAACATCGATAAAATCGTTTATTTAAGCACAAGTATCAAAATTTTTTGAAAATTTAGTTTAATAATGTGCATGTGTGTGCATAAACCGCAAATCTAAAACTTTCATTGTCCCTAATGAAACAATAAAATGAAAGAAAGGAGAGTAGGTAAGAAAGGAACGATAATACCTCAATCTCGGCACTCACAAACAGGTGAACGTATAATAATATGAAATCAAAGTTCAAGTACTCCAAACGGAGCACTATTTCACCTGTTAATACTTAACAAAAGAAAATTAAACAAACAAATAAATAATAAAAGCTAATATATAATACATATGTTTTTTCTTTTTATTTTGTTATTTATTTATTTTTTATTTTTGTAAACAATAGAAACTAAACTAGAACTAAAAGAACGTAATGGAAATAATGAAAAACAAAACTAGAACTATGAAAACAAAGATAAACTTAAACGAAAAGAACTGAAAAGAACAAACATAAATGAAAAACAACTAGATAGATTGGGGAAACAGAATGTCAAAGAACAAAGAGAAAAATTGAGAAATCCCCAACTGGCGCGAACGGACCGCGTGAGCAACCCTCGCTCGCGCGAATTCTCCGCGAGGTAAACCTAAGGCCTACTATAGATTTTATTTAGAAAAATTTCTAATTGCAAGAATCGCTCGAGCGGGCTACGCGATCGAACCTCTCGCGCGTGCGATTCTAGGCGGGAGATGTAACAGAGAGCTCATATAATAAAAAGTTGAAAAAATTTTTGTTTAAGGGAGAATATTGCGCGGGTAGGCCGCGCGCGCGATGTGTCTTTTTCCCTTGTTTCTTTATTTCAAGGTAAATAAGTTCAAAATAAGTTTATCCCGACCCCTAAACTTGTTCAGAATGTCCAAAACAGACTCAAAAGGACTCAAAATGACTAAAAATAAGGAAAACGAACGAAATAAAGCTTGGGTTGCCTCCCAAGAAGGGCTATCTTTTACGTCTTTAGCTAGACCATTCTAGCTCAAGATTTATGGAGGTTGAAAATAAGACTTTGTACCCCTTAGCATATCAGGAAGAGCCCGGTGATAAGCAGAAATAACGTCGTTTTGAATTAATTCGACTGACAGTTCTCCCGAATTATGTTCAAATCAATTTCTTACCTTTCGAGTAAATTCATCATTTAGGTATTGGTTGTCGGGATTCATCTGCTCATTATGAATTATATTATTTTCCTCACCCATGTTCAGTTCTTTGTTAGGCTCAATATTCCGTCTTACCTTACATTCCGCCTCACAGAGGTAATCATCGTCTTTAGGAGGTTGATCCATAGCGTTAAAAATGTTTAATTTTAAGTTCATGTTCCCAAATGACACCTTCATTACCCCCATCTGACAGTTAACACGAGCATTAGCGGTTGCTAAGAATGGACGGCCTAAGATGATAGGAGTATGTTTCCTAGCATCTAGCACGGGTTCAGTGTCAAGGACCATGAAGTCGACAGGATAATAGCATTTATCATCTTTAACCAAGACGTCCTCGATGATTCCTCTAGGTATTTTAATAAAATGATCCGCTAATTGTATGGTAGTGGCTGTAGGCTTAAGTTCACATAATCCTAGTTGTTTATAGACGTGATAAGGTAAGAGATCAACACTAGCTCCTAAGTCAAGGAGAGCCCGATGAATGATAGTGTCACCTATGACACAAGATATCGTAGGCGTACCTGGATCTTTATATTTTGGAGTAGCGTGTTGGAAAATGGAGCTTACTTTTTCCATGAGGAAGACCTTTTTCAAAATATGACTACACAGCTTGCGCTTTTGAGTGCATAGGTCTTTTAGACATTTAGCGTAAGCGGGAATTTGTTTAATAGCATCGAGGAATGGAATATTAATTTTTACATGTTTGAATACCTCGAGTACATCTTCCATTTTTGACCCTTTCTTAGACAAATGTGACGGTCCCTAAACGTTTGGTGGATATGGCATTCTCGGAATATAATTTGTTGGGACCGGTTCATTCTCTTTCCTAACTCTATCCACATCCTTACCCTTTTCTTTATTCAAATTAAAATTTTTTTTCCCACCCTCATCCGGAATTACAACAATCTCCTAATCTCGAATAGTCGTCCTAGTCAAAACGGCATTCAGTTGCTCACTCGACCCCCCATTCTCGTACTGTCCCTTAGGATTTTGAATAGTTTGCGCAGGCAACTTTTCCTCATTTCTACTACCCAGCGCAGTAGCTATTTGTCCCATTTAGGATTCAAGCTTCACAATGGATTGTGTATGAGAGTGCAATATTTGTGCTTGTGCTTGGACTTGCGTTTCTATGTTTTTAAGGGAAGACAACACCTTATCCTCGAAAGCGTTAACCCGTGGAGGGTTAGGATTAGGAGGGGGTTGTTGGTATTGACTTTGTTGATATTGGGGTCGATAAGTAATAGAAAAATTGGTCGACATAGGATTATAGTTATTTCGTGAGAATTGTTGCATAGAATTAACGTGTTGCTCAACAAATTCCGGATATTGAGATGCAGAAGGACATGCAAAGATATTATGAGATGGTTCAGAACATAATGCACATACTTTAGAAGAGGGTGGACTCGACGTTTTGTTCATTTGCATAAGTTGATCAAGTTTTCTAGATAATTCTTGTATTTCAATTGATTGACTCGACTCAACTTTCACCTCTCGCTTAGGTTGAAGGTTAGACACCGCTTGGTGCATCGAATTCTCGCTCAAAGTTTCAAAAATTTTTCCAGGCCTCGTCGGCACTTTTGTGTAGGAAGGTAACTGCACAAACAACATCGACGGTATTACGAAGTGAGGGAACTAGTCCCTCGTAGAAGACCAGAACTAATTGCCACTTGGGAACTTGATGATGTGGGCATGAGCGTAACAATTCTTTAAATTGTTCCCAAGTGTCGTAAAGCGTTTCCCCATCCACTACACCAAACTGGCCGAATTGTCACCCTTTTTTTTTGCGTCATTTGTCACCGCTTAAAGCAGTGACAACATTTGCCATCGTTCAAACTGTGACAATTTGATTTGTCACCGCTCAGAAAAGTGACAAATTTAGTCAAGGTTTTAAGCATTGACAAACATTACATTTGTCACTATTTCAAACGGTGACCAAATTTGTCACTGTTTCAGCAGTGACAAATACAGTGACAAATGTCACCTTAACTAAAAAGACCCTAAAAACTTTGGGGGGCCATTTGATAAAATTGAAAATTAAGTACTGAAAATTAAGTGCTGAATTTTAAGTATTGAAAATTTTAAGCGATTGAATTTGTAATACTTAAAACAGTGTTTCAAGTACTGAAATGGAATGCATTCAGTGATTATTTTTAGTAGAAATTTTACACTTAATGTTTTTAGCAATTTTTTTGTTAATTTTTTTAATTAAGTGGTATGTTATCAAACGCACTCAAAATAACTAAGTGCTAAAATTTTTATTTCCACCACTTAGGCTTAGTTTGGCTCCCACGTGGTTTTTAAAAGGAGCTTATGAAATTTATTATTAAGTTGCTAGTTGATAATTTTGTACAAGTGACACATTACTCTTCAAAAAAATATCATGAAACAAAAAGCAACCTTGAGCTTTTAAAAGCTCCCCCAAAAAAGCCCTAAGTTCCATTTTTGCATAGCTCATAAACTAGTTATCTAATGAATTAACATGAAATTGTGCTTTAACAAAGGAGAAACACCAAAATAGGGGCCAAACTAAGCCTTATTTGTGTTATCAAACACACCCTAAATCTTACTCCCACTTTTTCACTTTTTGGGTCTTTCCCCCCTAAACTTATACAGCCCCCCACACCCTAAATCTCACTTCCTCACTTTTGGTTTTCCCCCCTAAACAGCCCTCCATCTCCCAAATCTCTCTCTCTTTCCCTCTCTCGCATTCCCCCCCACCCAAACCCCCTCTACATCGCCTCAACCACTAGCCCCCTCACCATCGCCCCACCACCACCACCACCCATACCCCAGCACCCTGCCGCAAACCTACACCCCAGCCCACCCCGTCGCGAGCCCACTTCAGACCACCCCGTCGCAAACCCACCCAAGCATCTCGGTAAACTCTCTTTCTCTCTCTCCCTCTCTTTCTTTCTCTAGGTGTGTGTGTGTGCTAGAGTTTGTGTGCATGTGTGTATATGTGTCCAACTCTGAGTGTGTGTATGTGTGCATGTGTTTTCAATTCTTGTTCTATTTATGAATAGGGTACTAGTATTTTGATTGTTTGAGATTGTTTAGACACGAGATAATAGAGTCGTCTGTGTGTGTGTGTGTGTATTTCTCTCTCGCATTTTGTTGTCAAGTTCTTTCTCCATTGTTTATATTTATTTTGTTTTATTTTTCTCCAGAAAATAAGTTGCAACAAAAAAGTCAAATCAATTTACAGAATAAGAATAAGAAGTCTCATCAGAAGAAAATCACTAGACTCCAGGTAATCTATTGGATCTCTGAAGAAAATAAGTTACTTTTGTTGTAATTGTGGTAGATATCTTTTCTTTTTTGAGATGCCACAGTTGACTACTCTTTTTAGGATTTGTTAGGAATCACTTCTGAAATGCACATATGAGTGTAGACGTGCTTATGGGACTCAAAATGCATATATTAGCTTGTTTGGATTAATCTTAGAAAGTACTTTAGAGCCTCCAAAGCATGATCTAGAAGAAGCGGGTCTAGAGGTTCTTCAGGCCAAATGTTGTGCAAGTAGAAGCATGGGATTATAATGAATTCTTGTTAATTCCCGTCATGCCCTTGTGCTCAAGGCTTCTACTTCTCTTCTGCTTCTGTCAATACGCAAAAGCCAAGCCAATCTGAACGGGCCCGAAGGATGTAGCAATCTGCTTCCACTTCATAATCTACAGCAGCACTCTAGGTATAATCAACTTCTTCTTATTGTTCTTTTTTGTGGATATCATTTTTAGAGATTTGTGAGAATTAAGAACTCATGGTTTGAACATTTTGTGCAAATGATGTGTTGCAGCAGTTTGTAGTTTGATGATATTCAAAAGTTGTATTTGAAAAAAAAAGTATTTCAGTTTGTTAGAGTGAGAGGGATAGTGGAAATTCTGCTATTTGTCTTTGATAATGAAACCAAAAGTCTTGATGGGATGAACCCGTGAGTTGTCAATTGTCTTTGGGTCCCTAGAACTTTTTTTAAGATGAACCGGTGAATAATCGATTCTCCATAACCAACATTCGTGCAATTATTTTCCTTTTCTTTAGGAAAATTACTAGCAGTCCCTTGTTTAGGTAGAAAAAGAGAAATAGAAAGAGAAATGAAAGAGAGAAGAGAAGAGTCAAAAAAGAAAGAGAGAAGTTAAAAAATGAAACTGGCATTACTGATGATACTTTGCACTTATTTTATAATAAGAAGCTCTCCTATAAAGTTGGAATTGATGTCCAACTTGTTGAAATGATTAAGAACAACCTTTATAACCTTAAATCACAAGAAATGCTTTTATAACCTTTTAAGCTATTTGGTCGAAAGTGATATTGTAGGAGTCCATTAGAGCTGGAGAGATGAAGAGCTTGTGTCATGGTCATCATAGCTGCTTCTTATGCCCTATTTGGTTGGGGCTTCTTCATTTTGGTAAAACACTCTACATAGTACCCAATCTTTCTGCTCATTAGGAAAACCAATAATCAGAAAAATTATGGAAATCAAGTGAAAAATTGTGTAACGCTTTTATTTAGCTTCATTTTAAAAAACAATCCATCATGAGGATCACTTTCTATTTACTTAGAATGTGACGCTAAATTTATATTTGTCTGTGTGTGTGTGTGTGTGTGTGTGTATTTTCTGCTTGTAATAGGTGGTGTTTAAGGATTCTTTCAAGATAGATTGTGGGCATCATGCTTGCCTTAGCTATGGTTGTATGAGTACCCTAATTTGTACTTGTTATAAACTAATTAAAGAGATTTACATATCCCAACATACTAGTAATAAACTAAATAGCTGCTTAAGCTTTGTACTAACACTGTTTACAATAGGTCACCTACCATGGATTGTCATTACTCAGGAGACAAAATTTGTGTCATTGATGGTGGACTTGGTTGATAAGTTTAAAGGTAACATAACACAATTTATGGTTACTCAATTTGTATTATTGCTCATTCTTGTTGTTAAATGCGGATGATAAAGAAACTTCTAGGTAGTTGGTTTTGACACTTAATCCAATTACCTAACTCAACAGATCCACCAAAGTTGATAGCTATCATTTTCTATTTTGTATAATAATATTCAACTACTTTTGTCATATGAATGTTGTGACTAAGCATTTAGTGGTGATCAACGTGATTTTTTTTGTCAACTCTATGGATGATGTGGTCTTGTTTTAGCTTTTATTTGGGTTTAATAATTGAGTCATAAAGAGCAACTTGATCATTTTTTGGACTAAAGTTAAGCACTCTTACATGTGTTTAATTTTAAAACACATAGCTATCATTTGGGCGCCTAAATGATGTATTAAAGTTAAGCACTTTTCCTGGATTTATTGTAATTAGTTTGTCAGTGAAAGACTTGTGGAAGTCTCGGTGAGATATTTTGTGAGAGATTTTGCTTTATATCTTAAAAAGCCTTATGCCGTATGACTTAGGTAAGGTACAAATAAAATGAGAAATGGGAAAAAGTGAAATTCGATTTTCAATAAATAAATTTGTCTAGCAATAAAGGGGTCGACACAAAGCTATATTCACTTTACGCTACGAATTCTGAATGGAGTAATATTTAGGGCACTAACAAATTCCACTAACACTCATACCCATACT